>OMLM01003504.1:160033-176114 GCA_900302695.1 Helostoma temminkii
TATATTAAAATATATATATATATATATATATATATATTTTTGGCTTTTACATGAATCCTTTTAAGACACGTGTGCAGTTCAATCAAAAAAGAGACACTGGCAATGTGAAAAACACCACAACTATACCTATGAGGATTTTAAGACAAATGAATTCCTGTCGAGTTTGAATTCACACCCAGATTTATCCCCTTCCTCCTCTCACATCATCATCACCATCTTACTTGAGAAGTCAGCCAGTGCATTCATGCGTCTGCTCCACAGGAGTAACGTCAGGTAGAAGAGGCTGTGGCTCCACTCCACTCCGTGGCAAGGACGCGTCCAGCTCATGACTCGCATCCCCTGTCTCTGAAATCATTAAGACACTCGGTATTTCACTGCGAGCTGCAGCACTTCATCAAAACCCCCACACAGAACAGAGGTAAAGCGAGTCCACCTGTCTGAGATGTGAAGCCTCATCTCATTGTAGCCCGCGACGTGAAACGTGGTGTCTGAGAAAAAGTCATCGCTTCATCCATGTGTGTGTCTCTTGACAGAAAATGTCACCGTGCGGACGATGAAACACAAAGCTGCGCTTGTTTGCTGCTAAATAAGCGCAGCCGCTGTAGTAATGGACCACAGAGGAGGTCAGAAATACAAGCTGCGCAACAAGTTGTTCATAACTGACAGACGAGGTGAATAATCCGACGCTGGGTGGTACTCACACTCCGACTTCCCCACTGTTCAGCTCAGCAGATTTGTGAATGGATGCATGTGCAAACTGAAAGCGATTTACAGTAACAGCTGAGTAGGAATTATGGAGTGGGCGTGGCAGATACAACTATTTTAAAGGGGAGAGGGGCGACATGTTCATTGGTATGACGCACTGGCACAGCCTTTTAATTTTGCCCTACTATGAGCCACATGTTGACATTTTAGCCTTTCATTCTGCTAATCTTACTTTTCTTATTCCTCTCTGAACTATAACTACCCCAGGTTTCAAAGTCTGGATTTAAATAGTCAGTTTTTTCCATATGTCTTTATGTATTTTAACCAGTGTGAATTAGTTTTTCCATCTCATTTAAATGATTTTAACCTTTGCAAATAACCTCAATAAAACCTTTTTAAAAGTTTCTTATTTGTCTGAATGCAAATTGAACAATGACAACACAGAGTAGACCTCTTGGTCCACATAGTCTAATGTGAATGTTTAAACAGAAAAGGCTTAAGGGGACACTTGATATGCGTCTGGCAGAAAAAGACATACTGTCACAACACAGATGAAACCAGACATTTGATTATTGTTAGCGATGGTTTGTTTGGGTCTGTGTAAAAAGTTGCCTTCAGAGGTTAGTCAGTGTCTTTTTTTATCTACAAATATCAACTTTCAGCTGAATGATGTTTTGATTCTCCTTCTTTTCATAAACTGTTGATGCCTCAACCATGGAGCCTTTGAATAAAGCAGGGGGCCTACTGAGTAAACTGCTCCCCAGCCCACATCCATGACCCACTCCATGGTAACGAGTCAATCTCCACGTCAGACTACACTGCCAATCTACAAAAGTCAATCTTTGGGGTCTCCACACTCATTTACATAGTGGGGGACACTGGCAGGGAGAGCATCAGGGGTAATATTTTGCATACAAACTGAAAACAGGCCCCCAAGTTGGTTCCAGCCTGTACTTTAGCTTTAGGCACCCAGGGAGTGGCTCCAAAACCCCTTTCACACGCTGTTATCCCTCCAAAGCCTGTGGAATTTTGTTGTCAAACTCAAAGTGTTTTCTGCACTTTGTTTTTAAGTATATATGTCGAACAGAGAGGGAAGAATTGCTTTTAAAGCCAATACTCATAATATGCTATTTGTGTTTTAAGGCATAGAGAAAATGGTAAAAAAAATATAATTATGTGTAAGAAGATATTAATATCCTTTAATAACTATAACTGCTGGATTTAACAAAAAATGACAAGTTATGCCATTTTTATCCCATCACAAAGCAGGGCACACTTTGAGTGTAATATGATGTTTTCATTGCTAGTGTAATAACAAGTCATGTTCTTGTTACTTCTGATAAGATTATTCCTATGAAAATAATGACTAGGATATTGTGGTCGATTCTGTTTTTAAAATATTTACAACATAATGGGGTTTCTAACATTTCTCCGTGTTAGAGCAGAAGCACAGCGATTTAAACAGCGATACAAAGTAAAATTGGCACAATATGCTGATTAATTCAGACTGGGAACACAATTCTTTGATAATGTTACAGCAACCAGAAACTAACATAAGAAAATAAGACAAAACACTTGATTAGTGTTGATACTGTCTCGGGACAAACAGGAAGAGATAAAGTAAACTGCTCCACAGATCGTGACACACGTTTTGACCCAACACTCAAGTGATTAGTTTGAGATGGTCAAAATTGTAGAAACTGCACTGAAATACCAAAGAATATTTGCTTAATCTTTGGTCAAACTGCTTCTGTCTTTGCACTAGTTTGTTTTCAAAGACAGAAATAATAGATATTAACTATAAAAATACCTTGATGCTTTAATTTAATGTTAAAATGAGACTCTTATAGTCTTTGATAAACTGTTTAAACTGTTCTGCTTAAAAAGTGTTTTAAAGTAGAGTAAGCTAATTTTGACACTGATTCCTCAAACAAATGTTCGGATGGTCTTCAGAGGCAGACAGAGGTTGGTGCTGCTGCAACACATGATAAAGCATGACCCAAATACGGAAAATTACTTTATTATTTTTTCCCCCAAACACAAAGCATGCACTATACAGTTACAGGAACAATTTCAACCTTCACTTGAAATCCACATTGATCTCTAGTTGGGAATCAAGTGCAGCCTGTAAATGAAAAATAAAAGAATAAATACATAATTTAAAACATTAAAATTAGTTAAAAAGTAAGCAGTTAAAGGTTTCTTTCGCGTTTCAAGACACTCACCAATTCTCTTTTTGCTTCTTCTATTTTAACTTGAGCGAGTGATGGACTCTGTTGTGGTCAAGAATGTAAAGCACATTTAGTAAAGCTGAAAACAGTATCGTAAGTTTGTTTCTAAAAAAGATTTGTTCAATTATTTTTTTCATGTTGGTTTAATAAAGTCAAATGTATGTACATGAGCACACATTGTAAAATGGCTTTTAGTTTGAGGTCACTGAAGCCCCTACCACACAGACAAACTGAAAACAAACATACTGGGCTAAGGTCCATGTAAGGCTCCAGTTTCTTTTTCAAGGGGATTATTTCTTGTTTCAGCGCATTAACTTCCTGCAGAGAGAAAAATAAGATGACACATTGTAAACCCTGGGAGCACACAGCGATAGGTTTTCATTTCCATGGCAATGACTGTGAAAACTGAAATACCTCAGAGAGCTGCACAACAGCCTGGTGGGTGATAGACTTGTCCATGTTCCTGGCTACAAGTTGAGCCTGTAAATTTATAGAACAGAATAAAACAGGCAACCAGGTACTACATGAGAGCTTTGTTATGGCTGCTGCTGCTGCTTGATTATAGTTTTCTTAATATCTGGTTCCTCTGGGCCTTAAGGGCGTTAACCGTTGGACCCTTCCACAGCATCATCTCCGATCACTAAACCAGAGGCAGAAACATGATTCCCACTTTATACCTGGATCAAAATACAGCCTGACACGAACAAAACATTTTTCTATGGCTTGATTACTTGTCTATGAATAAACACTCCTGTGCAGAACATTGGTTATAACACACTGGCACCCTAAAGTTCTTATATTATATGATATTATATATATTGTTGATATTGCTAAATAAAATAGGGCTTCTCCTCATCTTCTCCATCTTTTACACTTCTAATTAAGTATTTTTATCCCTTTTAAAGTTGATGCTTTTGGCTTGTGTTGACAGGCATTTCCTCAAACTGGTGGCCAAGAACACCAATAAGTGATGCCTCATCTAGCAGCATATCAATTTGTCATTAGCGCAATACTGCTTAATTTTCTCTCCCGGAACAGCCTTCCCACTAAGACATGAATATGTGAAGAGCAACAGATGAAAAAGCAAAGAATAAGACACTTTTAAATATTATAAATATGTGGGCACTTTTTGTCTATTTTCAATAGCAGTACACAATGTATCAAAACAACTAGTACCATGTCACTATTACAGATACAGTAAAACGCCATACCTCTGCCTTCTCTCGTCTGATGCTCAGCTCTTTGGCCTTTGCTGTTACAAAATGCATGTTGAGCAGTCTCTCCTCTGCTTTAGCGCTCTCTATTGCCTGTGTTTTAACAGTTTTGTTGATATCCCTGAAGACAAAACAGATAATAGTTACCAATGAAGCAAAGCATGTGACACCAAAAGGCTTGTGTCTGTCATTACTGGTTTTAACAACTTCCTACATACAGTATGTGGCCGCTCATGCTCAGGACTGTGTATTGTTTTTACTATATCAGTGTTACAAAGCACAAGGGTCACATCCCATATCCATGCCAGTCATCTTCTACATCCACGTCCTTACTCTTGTAAGTTGCTCTGCAGCACAAGAGTTGCACCAAGCCTCTTTCTGAGGGTTCTGAGCTCCCTCTCGAGTTTTCTGTTTGACTTCTCTGCTTCCAGAAGTTCGTTGGTCAGGTTGTTCACTGCTGGCATATAACTACACAAGAAAAATGTCACGCTGTTAACTTTACACGTTTTCATACCGGGAACACATATACACAAGGAAAATAGTAACAGGAAATAAACTGTGCAATGACTGCATACCTGCCCAATGATGTGTCTCTCACTCCCAGTACCATAGCATTGTCCACTAAAGCAGACAGGTAGTCAGCAGCAGGCTTTGATAAGCTTGCACAGGACAGGCCGGCACCCTGTAGAAGAACATCCTGGAGATGAGCACCTACATGGACAAAACACAGTTTAGCTCTATGAAAATGCTGTAAATGCAGGGATGTAAACATCTGTATTTGTGTTATTGCACTGTCACTATGTGTGCATTAATTTAAAACTATGAGGATTCACTGTTCAACTGTGATGGCAAACATTTTAGACGTGGTTTATGTTTTCATTTGTTATGGTTCACACAACCATCAGGGAAGCATCTGATCGTTGCCAGTTCTTTCGGCAACATGGCCACTAGCAAAGACATACAGACAAAGTCAAAATAATTTTTAATTTTAGTTGCGAAGAGAACATTTATTTTGTTCTCTTTACTTTATATGGAATTAACTGATAAATAAAAACGATTTGCTTATAAACTGGACATCATGTAGGTCAAGGCTAATATTCCTAAAGACAATTTAGAGTAGTCCACAGTAATCCACTCCACAGCCCATGTACAGATAAAAGTGCAACCAAAAACATAATGACTATTATGTGTATCAACACACATCAAATTAACAGCCATCACTCATAATCTAGACATGCCTTTAAAACAAAACTGGCTTTAGCATCAGAAACTCAGCATTTCACTTACCCTCTGCTTGATACTCTGCTGTTTTCTGTTTGATGTCCTCAATAAAGAGAGCTGTGTCACTGCACCGGGCTTCACTGCACTGGGCCAGCTGGTACAGTATGTCCACTGTCCTGATGTTGACCTCAAACTGTGGCACTGGCTGATCTCCAAACACTGTGCTGAGCCAGCTGTTCACCTGAGAAGCAAAGTAAAACTGGAGGATAAACAAAGGAGCAACAACGCCAGTCACTACATTGACTTATAACGTAATTTTAGACAGACAATAAATATTACCTTCTTAATCTTTTCACACATGACGACTAAAAAACAAACAAAATAACTAAAGTTAGCTTGTTCAACACGAAACAAAATGATAACAGTAGCTAACTACAACAGCACCCACTCGACATACTCTCTGGTTTCCCGCCCCTAAATGTATTTAAATAACTTCCTGGTTAGTAGCCAATGAAAACACGGAGTGTCCTACCATAGTGTCCCAGACACTTTTTATCGCATATAGCGTTTTATAACATTTTTAAATAAAATGAAAAAAGACACAAAGTGGTGACGAGTTAAGTAAACACGTACAAAGCATGTCATTGATCTATAAAGTTTATCAACAAGGTTTAGTCATGATTTATTAAAGTGCATCCGGTTTACGTTTCAAAGATAAAAATCATGTCAAGATAGTTCAAGTCCTATTACAGTTGCTGGTGTTCCTTTTGCATTAAAAACGATGATCAGAAGGATTTCTAGAGTATGCTACTTGTGAGAAATATATACACAGAATAGAGTAATATTATAATAATGTTGTTTTGGATTTCAATAATTTAATGTTACGGTATAAAAAGAGAAGAAACCACACGACTTCATTATTGCAGCGCTTATGCAACTTTTATTATATAAAATAAATTAGTATATGCCACAGAAATCATGGTTCATTGGTGTGTTAAGAAAAATGTCCAAACAACATAATAACAGTTAATATTAATAATAATAAAACATTGAATCAATTAGCAATTATTTTCAACTTTCTACAGTATGTAGTCTATATTTTAACTGTTCATATAGTTTCCTGGAGATACATGTATGAAAACATACTGAATGTACAAATATACGATTAGAAATCACTAATAAATGTGATTGCATTGACACATTTGGTCAGTCTGCATCCAGGAATAAAATATGTCTGTACATGCTCCCCGTTATAACCAAAATATGAAGTATAAAATAAAGAGCACTAGTATAAACTAAATAATAATGCACAACATGCACAAACAGACAAACAATTGTGATAACATTAAGCCAAAAGGGGAAAACGCATACATTGAGCTAGACGAGACGAAGGCGGAAGTACACAAAGTTGAAATTTCGCTAATCTGGCCACTTCATGATCTTCGTTTCAATGTGACCCACCCGCCAAACTTCGAAATAGTTTGTTTTGGAGAAGGTGGTAAAAAATGGCGTCGAGGCAAAAGTCGACAAAACCTCGACAGAAGAAGGTAAATACCACGTTTGAAACGTCCACCATAGACTCAACAGCCATCGAAGAAAAGTTGTTTGGTCACGTTGAGGAGGATGAAGATAGTGACGACGGACCTGTGGTCTTTATCTGCGGGAAGTGCAAGTTACCTGTTGGAGATTCAATGTCCTGGGATGGAAGTGAAGACAACCAAAACCAAATAAGACTGAAACGTAAGCCTGGCTGTTCTTCTTTTGCTTTAGGCTGAATTTATTTAGTTTGGCAGACGTAAAGTGCAAGCATTTGCCAGGACAAAACTCATCTGGTACCCTCTAAGTACCAGCTCTAAATACTACCTAAAGTAGCTACAAAAGTAAAAATCCTGATTTGTTTTACAGGTTCCCAAAGGTGAAAATTATGGTACAGATATGTTATTGATTAATGTAAAAAACAAGGTTTAAAGACATGTAACCTACAGACTGTGGAACATCAGCTGGTAAATGTGGGGCTGATTTTAACCTTATGTAGTAAATCCATAACTGTCCACCAGTATATATTAGTTAATAATGATTTTTAGATAATAAAATATATATAAATACTTTAAAATTGTACTTTCGTACAGCATTTTAGTAAATGTACTTAGTTACTTACTACCTCTTTGTCATAACACATCCATCCACAACATTTTGCAAATACTTTAAATAAAGATGAAAAGTTTATTACCACAACATAAAACAAATACATTGGTTAATTAACCCTCAAAGGGTTGGGTCAAGTTCTGTTTCCTGCTGACCCCATTACAGTTTCATTTTACCTCAGGCATCTCAAAACCTCAAAATTTAATGTTAATGGTATGTGCATAAATTCTTATTTTTCACCAGTAGATATGCCATAATTAATAGGTATTGATCTCACTAATTGGTAAGAGAGTAAAATAACCTTCATAACATCTCTGTGTTTAATCACTTATTGTCTTTGTTATCATAGAGGCTACTGACAGATCATATTCTGCACTTCCCTGCTGATGTTTACGATGTCTTTGTTTTAGGGGTCACTGACAACGTCTTGGTTGGAAAGGACAATCGACTGTATGAAGCAAGCAAAAATTCTCTCTGGTAAGATGACCTTGTCCGCTCATACTTGGTCTTCAGATGAACAAGATTGCATTTCATTTTATGAGCCCAGTAAATCTGTCCTCTTACTGAATTATAGAAGAATGACAGCATTGGTTTTTGTATTCAAGTGCACTTTTGCAGTTTAATGATGAATGCCCTGTCTTATTAAGAAAAGTGCAAAGAAGTTGTAAAGTATTAAGTCGGTGGTCGGTCAAGAAGCATGATTAGATGTACAAAGTTTATGCATCCATTCCAAAAACCCTAATTCACAGACATATTTGCTTCATGTAACAATGTTACATACATTTACAGGTATGTTTAGGGCCTTAGTACAACAGCAGTTAAAAGGTTTCTTATGCATAACCACAGTCATTCATTGAAAAATGATACTGGTATTTTGTTATTTGTGTTTGAGTATCCTTGATAATCCTCTGTTAGTGAAAGTTTGGTTTAAAACTTGCTCTTTTCCATTTTGCCTCCTCAGTCTGATCATGGATGTCTTCTGTCGGGGCTGCCACTCTGTGCTTGGTATGGTTTATGCATCCACCCCTAGGAACTTGGACCACAAGAGATTTGCATTCTGTTTCAACGTAGCAGACATCGACAGGTATGTTCAAGCCCCAGTCAACTAGTATTGATGTTTCAAGACACATGACTGAGCTTACATTTGTTTGGTGGGATGTACAAGTGTGAAAAATGGAATAAACAAAATCTTATATACATCATAATAAAAAACATCTTGTATAGAAACTAGTAATAGTATAAAATATTAACAACTTCAATGACTTCAGCGTATTCTTATGATCAAGCAGAATAAATCAAAGTTGGTTACTCACCTGTGACATTATCATTGGGAAATTGTATTAGATTTAATTGGCTGTACAGGTGTTAATGGTAAGTATCATTATTGTGCCTGAATGTAGCACCCTAATATTAAACTGAACACTTTTCAGTTATGTACTAGGCTCTGCAAACCAGATGTTGACAGCAGAGGGCCCCAAAGAGCAACCCATCACGCTGGAGTATAGAGGCATTGTCGAACAACAGCTGACAGAGGTAGAACATCACTGATGCTTCTCTTTGTTTGGTTTGTCTAATATTGTCCTGCTCGTAGATAAGATGTTTTTTCTCTTATGCCCTCTATAGCTGCTCTAAATCACATTCCAGTTTGTGGCCATGACTAGTTTTTTCAATCACATGTTGAGTTTAGTCCTTAAAATTGCTTTGTTGATGCATAAGATGCTAGACAAAATTTGAATTCTGACCTACGTATTGTGTCAGTTCTAGCAGGATTGCCTGCTCTGTCTGTATCCGACTTACAGGCTGATCTTCCTTATTGATTATCAATGGACAAGTTGTAGTCATGATGACATCAACTTAGTTCTGGGAAGCTCTTAGAGCTGTGACAGGCAGACTGTTGTATCAGACATTACCTCATCTCTTTATGTCCTCCCCTGCAAACACACTTACCTTCAATCCTATTTTAGGTAGATTAAAAGCAGATTTGTGTTTTCTTTAGGATTCATTTTTAATATCTAAGTGTAGGTACATTTCAGTGTTTTACTTCAAAATGTCTTTATATTTTGCGGAGGGGTAATAGTTGTTATTAACAAAAAGAATGTAGTAATTTCTAAAGTTATTCTAAATTATCCTTTGTTTGAAAGAGCATTCCCCCCAAAAACAAAAAATTGTCCAGTAGGTGGCGATAGCATGCAGCAGTAACTGCCCTCCCATACCCTGGCACCAGGGACAATAGCTGTGATGGGAGGCATGTTGAGGAATCTTTGTTGGAGAGAAAACATGTTTTGATCCTGAAGTGCCTTTGTCAGTATAGCTTGATATATGTGTGGAATATGGTCAACTTGGCCATGGCCTCTAAACTGCTGCAGGTGACAACTCGTTCACTGCACTGAGATGTTATTTTTGCAACAGTATAGTTTAAACAGGTTTTACTGCATAACGTGAGGAGGAGGAGGAAAAATAACATTGCATGTGAACAACACAACACTACTTGTGCTTTCAGGTCTTTATATGTGCTCATGCGTGTCTTTGTGTGAGTTAGCAGATCAACTACCTTGCAATTATTCTGTCTGCGTGTTGTTTAGTCATTTTCTAAGTATTATTATCTTTTCTTTTCTCTCCTACGCTTGTGACCCACCAAACCCAATACATTTCAAACTGAGTTAACTCTTTAGTTCATCTTGCATAATGAAGTCAGTGTCAGGGTTTTTAATGTATGCTGCACTGTGTATCACAGAAACAAAGGGTTGCATTAGAGCAGTGTTTAATGAAATGAGCAGGATTACTTCATCTTCAATTCGGTTAATATTTAGGTTGCCACTTAAATCCACCTCATTATTGACTTTGTATATTCTCACTGTGAGTCGGCTAAAGATTAATCTATTGGTTATATACTGATTACATTTTTGTCGTTTTATAGCCACAGTTCATCTTTAGCTATTGTTGCATTGTAACAAGATTATACAAACCTTTGATTGGGTCAGGAATTACAATCAGTGCTTTCAGTGTCTGTTGGTATACAGCATTAAGACTTTTCGAGGTTAGATCCAAATCTGTAGTCAGTTTTCATGACAAGATTGTAAAAACATGCTGTAAGTGGTGTGTAGTTGCTTATCCAACAAACAGCAAAACATGCTGGTGTTGGTTAATGTATTGGTTTCCTTCAATAATAAATAAAGCAAACCACCCCACTGGATGTGGTTTGCTTTATTTATAATGATTTATAAACCATTTAACTTTTGTTAAAGTTTTATTATAAGTTTGAAAAACAGTCAGTGTCCGGTGTCATTCAGGCCCTACATACATAGTGTCTTTGTCCTCAGCTATAGTGTATCTGATGATGCTACCACAGTTAATGTATTCTGTCTGTCTGTCTGACTCGTAGACATTTGTTTGGGTTTTATCTTGTACACTCGCTGACCTGTCTCGCCCCACCCCTCATGCTCTCTCCCCCTTCATATCCACCCTTCCCTGACCACCTCCCCCTGGGGTTTGTCACTGTTTCTGGTCCCCTTTTCCAATTATCTTTACTCCTCCCTTCTTTCTTCTTCACTGCTGTTCCCTGTATTTCCCACCTGCCTAATTTTCTCCTTCGTTTCTTCCCCGGCCCATATCCACCTGTTCCATCCCCTCTGTACTCATTTTTCTTGCACCACTGAAAATCTACCTCTCTCCCCCCTCACTTTCACCAGATGAAGATGCTTGTTTTGTCCATGGCACAAAGGCTGGAAGAGATTGAAGTTAGCCTCCAGGAGGAATGTGACGACGTTTGACAGTGATGGATGTCAACAAGCTGGTTGGGTGCTCTGTCCAGGTGTTCAACATGAGAACTTAATATCATCAGTCCTCATCTCTACATGTACAGTACATTAAAGCTTTAATTTCAACAACATTCCTTCAGAAACATATTTTGTCCTAGCTTCACCTTGTGCATGAACACCTAGTCTCACACACACACACACACAGCCTCCGCTCTGCTTTGTCCTGATTACCGATGGTGAAACAAAGACTGCCGGCACTTGTGATCAATCATGTTGTCAACTCTGCTCCCGTGGTTCAGAGCACCTTCTTATTTGTGCTTTGGTGCAGAGTGAATGTAGGCTAAGAGCAGAATGTTTATTTGTGCAGGATTTCATCAAGCAGTCTGCATACTCAGCACAATGCTGTATTGATCAGGCCACTCAAGGCCACACATGCCTTTTCTTTGTTCTTTTCCTCCAGCATGGATTCTTTAGGACAGCGGGATTTCTGGAAGTATGCATTCAATAGCCAGCAACACTGAATTGTTTTACATATAAAAGCCTACAAACAATTTAGAAACATTAAATTTAATATTAACTCAATTATACTTTGTCAGATTATTGAATAATTCTTCACTTAATTATCCAATAATTTAAAAAAAAAATAGAAGCAGTTTCCTTCCCCACATTTACTTGTTGTTTGATGTTTATTCAGTTTTACAAATTTTTGTCTTTTATATTTTTGTGTAATAAAGTTTTAAAACTGTATTTCAGTATTGTCAGTTTACATATGGGATTTAACAAACAAAAGCACAGCTTTAAACTATCAGGATAATCTTTTTAAATGTTTCTGTTTCTTGGATTTTGTGCAGTGAGATTGTTTGTCTCATCCCGATTTGTCTCCAATTAAAAGTATCCCTTGGATTTAAGAGTTACACAGCAAGTTTAAGCTCTTTGGAGTTAATTATATATTATAGGGGTGTGATTGTTTACCAGCTGACCTTAAATGTGCCTAGCAACACTTTCTACCAAGGCGGGAAAGCAGCTCCATGCCGTACTGCTTGCCCTCCCTCACCCACGAGGTTTCATCAGCCTCACAGAACAACAACAGTTAGCAACGGCCAACCAGCACGCTGTATCCAAGGGCAGGTTGCGATGGCAACTGAGAGCACGTGCTATGTTGAGTGCCTGTTGCCATCCCGTCATCATGTTCACCACCGGAGGAACAGCCAGCCATCTTGCTGGCCGGCATGCCTGTCAACAAACGTTATCCCTCTCTCATACTCAGACACATACACAGGGGAGGAGTCCTGAATGAAGACCCCCCTCCATAATCTCTATGTGATGTTTTTCTCTTTGTTAACCCCACCCTCACCCTTCTTTCTCCCTCCCCCTTCTCTCTAATTCTCCCCTCCCTTAAAATGCTGGGGAAAAAAGTCAAAACAACAACAAACAAGCTGCGTGTTTCTTGTTGTCTCTGATGCGGGTGTTGTTGTTGTCTTTATCCACTCCTCTCTTGGAAGGTTGAGAACCTGCATGCATCCTGCACAAAATGTGGGTGATGCAAGCCAACCGGCTCACCAGGTGGGTCTCCAGATGTGTGCTGTTGCACCCTGTTACAAACTCATTTTGGAGAATGTGTCGTGGTTGTTTGTTTTTTCATTTTAAAACAAAAAAGCTTGAAGCTGTGTTTGAAGTCATTGTGACTGTGAGTAGTTCACTGCATGGTTAAATTAATCCATTTAGCTGTTTTATATATAGACGTGGTGTTTCTGGATGCATTGCACTGCTAAGTGCAATTATTGCATGACTTTAACCTCACGCAACCCTTAAGCCTTAACCAATCATTACCCCCCAAACCAAGACCAACACACAAACACACACACACACACACATCAGTCAGTACATCTACGCACATTCAAGCACTCAGGGACAAAGGATGAATAATGCAGAGGTAGTGTCTGAGTGAAAGTCGCCTCCCCTGATTCAATCCTTTTTACCTTCTCTAAGCAATAAGGAAGCAATGTTGCCATGGAGGCAATGAAGCCTCAGCTCACTATCAGCCAATTACAGTCTTCCCTGTGTGAAACACCGGACCAATGGCTGCTCCAACTGATGCTGCTGTTGCCACAGACACGGAGACCCTATTGGCTAAGCTCTGCTCTTTGATTGAATTTCTGATCTTGTTTTTGGGAGGAAAAAATATCTCAAGGAGTGCCACCTGTGTGCCAACTTGCAAAATATTTTTCCATGAAATGAAAAGCATTATTTGTGAGAGTGAAAATGTTTGTTTTAGGAGCTTAACGAAACTGAATTCATTGCCATTTTTTGATTCTGTTAAAAAAGTGAGCAATGTGACAGCATGTAGCAGGTTTATGTATAGATTTTTAATTAAAACATAAAAGTCTACCTTATGTTAATAATATGAATGAGCCATTCTTTTATTTAACTGTATTAAATCATATTATTGTCTTATCCCCCAATGAAAGAACCACACCCCACCAGTTGCTCATAGCTGTTTTATAGCCAAATCCCACATTAAGTCTTAACTAGGGTTCACTGTATTTAATAAGAATCTCATGTTGCAATAATTTCTATTCTGTTTACTGCAATATATATTTGTTTGTTGCACTTTTGTGTAAACAGTATTGAAACATTTCTAAAAGTCTTAAATCCTTCTTATTTCTAATAATTATGAAAACAAAACATCTATTAAAAATTTAAATAAACTTGATTTCATAGAGATCTCAACTGATCTTTTGACTTGGTTCATCACCCCTACTTTTCCTTTGGTTGTTTGACATATGCTTAAGCAAAATCTCATTTGAGATCTAAAGTCATTAAGAAAGTCCAGTCTCATTCTTGTCTTTGTCTTGCACGGACTAGACAGGAGGTCAAGTAGTAAACCCCTTCATCTGGAGGCTACATTTCCCAGATTAATCTCAGAAACCAGTGGGTGTACAATGATCTTGCAGTCAAGAGCATTTGGGAAATTTAGCACAATTTAGTTTTACTCACAGCACCTCTAAATTGAAAGCATAAAATCTCTAATAAGCCACAGTCTTCTTGTTTCATTAATCACCTTCCTCTGTATCTGATGGAATAGGATAGCCGGCTTGTCAGTGATTCGTCTGATGGTGTAACCTAAATCCCCTGTGAGTGCTCAAAGCCTCCTACTTCATTAGAAACATCTGCTTGTTTATTTCCAGCCATGTCTTTGTGTACACCAGTGTCTGCCAGGTAGTCTGTGTCTCACTCTCTCCTCCTCGTCCTCTGCGTGTCTGAAAGTTGCTGAGGAAGGCACTATGGGTCTGTGAGGTTGAACGAGGATGCTCTGGTTGTCTGTTTGTGACCATCCTCGGTCCTTGTCACCGTGCAGCAGGTTAATTGTCTGTTTTTCTCAGACACAAAGGCTCCTACTCTTAGCAGTGACAGCCTGGTGTGAATATGTGTGTGTGTACATGTAGCAAGAAGGGGGCTGAAAACAGGATTAGTGTCATTGGGACCTAAGCCTGAACAGATTGACAGAAATTAAAGTCCTGGACAGTAAGTGGTCAGTGTCGCCTCACATTACAAGTGATTTAAATATTAAAACATGTTTAGTTTTGTTTTTCTTGGTCATAGTAGCTAAATTTGGCCAAAATAGTTAATCAAGTGTGTGTGTTTAATGTTGTGTGAAAAAACTAAAACCAATAAACAAAAAAATGTATATTCCTCCCAATTGTGACATAAGTTTGCTCTCTCCCTTTAGTTGTTTCACACACAATTTAAAGGTGTGCGTTAGTGCCCCTTGAGATGTATCACTTTTCATTTCATTCATTTTCATCTGGTATTTGTCAGCTACTTTTTCACAGATTAGCCTTTAAATAAACTGTGTTGAGGAAAATTATTAAAATTATCTTAATCTCATCTGTATGGGTTTCTTTTACTCATGCATCCAGAAATTATATGTAGATTAACAACATGTCTCTGTATTCAGAATATCCCAAGATGCAGTTGTAGTGCATTTATCTTACATTTGCATAATTGATTAATTTTCTAATACATATAATTATACACAACCTTGGGTGAGGAGGTTTCTTCTCTGCTTATTTTGGTCAAAACTTTAAAATGTGAGATTCTAATTGATTTTTAAATCTTTATATTCAAGAAGATATTGTTTTGCAGTTGTAGTTGATATCTAGATTTAGATAACGTGATGTTTAATTTTCTACTCCATGGCAGTCATGTTAAATAGTTCTCTATCATTAGTATTATAGTGATCATATTACACCTGTTCTTGCCTCTTTGCACTGGCTCCCAGTATGTTTCAGAATTGATTTTAAGATCTTACCATTGACTTTCAAAGCTCTACATGGTCTCTCTCCAAGCTATTTATCTGAACTGCTAGTGTCATATGAACCTGTACGCAGCCTGAGATCCTCAGATAGAGGACCTCTGTGTGCTCCTGAGACACGACTAAAAACTAGAGGTGACAGAGCCTTCGCAGTTAGAGCCCCAAAGCTTTGGAATGACTTGCCTGAGAATATTAGATCAGCTGACTCAGTAAGCACTTTTAAATCACTTCTGAAAACATACTTTTATCAGATAGCTTTTCCTGATTTAATAAAATGGAATATAGTTGCTGTTTCACCCTGCTTTTCAACTCTTGTGCTGTTAATGTCATTGCTGTTGTCCTATATCATTATGCCCTGCTCCTTCTATGTTTACTCACACACCAACTGGTCAAGGCAGATGGCCGCCCACCTTGAGCCAGGTTCTGCTGGAGGTTTCTTCCTCCCTTTAAAAAGAAGGAAGGGAGTTTTCCTCTCCACTGTCGCTTAAATGC
>OMLM01003505.1:9414-43158 GCA_900302695.1 Helostoma temminkii
CTCCCCTGAAACCCTCCAGTCTCTCTCTGGTGATAAAGATCACAGCGATACCTTCTTGTGGTGTGTCAGGATGCCCAGAGACTCACAGCTTGATGGACAATGATGCTGTTCATGCTTGTGGTTGGACTTTTTTTTCTGGAGAATCCTAAACTTGATGCAAAGTGTTGACTTGGCTTCTCTCCAGGCTGCTCCCCCACTCCTCTAGGCCTGCAGGGCTGTCCCGCGCTTGGACGGGGGCACCAGGTGATCAGGCAGGTCGGCTGGCAGCTCATGGCCCTCCAGCTTCACCTTGATCAGGTGGTTGGCGAGGGCGAACTCTTCGTCATCAAGGAGGCCGTCTTTATCCACATCTGCTAGCTTCCAGATCCTTCCCAGCACTGTGTTGGGCAGCTTGGATTTCAGCATCTCCTTCTTGGCTGCAGCACCAGACACTTTGCCGTTGATGGGAGAGAGGGTGTAGAAGATCTCATCATATGTGGGCTTATCGCGACCCACCACCCACTCCAGCTCGTCAATGCCTTCGCTGGCACCCTCGCCGTAGCCGTGACCAAAGGGACCACTCTTGGTTCCATCAAAGGCTCCGCCTTTCACACCCTCGCTGGGCATGCTGTTCTCTTCCTGACGCACCATGGCCATAAGACGGGCGATGTCATTGGCAAGCATGTCCTCCACTGCCTCCAGCAGCTTGGGCTTCAGCACTGCGAACTTGGAGAAGTCCTGGCCATTCAGTATCTCCTGAAGGCAGATAAAACAGGAATTGGCGTTAGAAATAGATCAGTCTTCAGTGGCTACCAATGGAAGTAGAAGACAAGAAGCAGGATTTCCTGACAAACCAGGAAAAACAAATATCACCCCCATCCTGGCCCATTCCGAAGAGCAAAGGCAGGAAAGAAGGGCAAAGATGTGAAGAGAGTGAAGGTTGGAAGGTCATTCTACTCTGAACTGAACTCTCCATGTAACAGAAAAATAGTTGTTTCATCAAATGTGTACATCTGGATAGTCCATCACAGTCAACAATGTAGATAGTTTTTAAATCTCACCTGCATCTTAGCGAGTTTGGGGAAATCTCCAGGTGAGATCTGGTGCTCCTTCTCAATCTTTTGGTAGATCTCTCCCAGGTTGGCAATGAGTTCTTTCTTCTTGTTTTCTTTTCCAAACACACTCGGCATCTCCTTCTTCAGAGAGCTGATGATGTAGGCATGCACCTGGACACGATAAAAGAAACAGAACACACATGTTTTCATTGAAAAAATGAGTTTTGGACTAATTAATGAACTTGTGTATGATTTTTTTTCCTCGTACACTGAGTGTATGATAGTGGCAGACAAACTCTTTATTTAAACTTTTGAAAAAGATTTCTGAAACATGTTTATTTATAGATTTGGAGATTTTAGAGATCTTAAGCTGAAGTTTGTGGAAATACAGAAAATAATTCCTCTTCTTGTAAGTACTAAAAAGTTAGTGGTTTATCACATTGCTGTATTCACTTCTGCCTGTGGTCAGTTTAGAAACACATTCTAGAAAGTTGCATAAAACAGGAGATTTTGGTATCATGTTTCTGTCGTTGGGCTACAGGGAAAGGGAGCAGTATGAAATGCTATGAAATTCAGGATGAATCATAATTTCTTGTAAGGTTTCATGTACCACCAGCACCTGTAACACAGACATTCCCATCAGGGTCAGCCGTGTTCAGTGCTGGAGAGTTAAATATTGAACATCAGCATTGTCATTGTGAGCATGTTAGCATGTCGACACTAGCATTTAGCTCAAAGCACCACTGTGCCTCACAGAGCCACAAGCTCTGCGTAGTCTTGTTGATACTGACCTTGGCAAGGCGCGCTCGCTTGATGAGGTCGTTCAGTTTACGTAGTGCTGCGTTACGTGGCAACGACTGAATGTCCACAAACAGGTCCTGCTCCTCTGCCTCAAACAACTTCCTGTTGTCTGGGACCAACAGCGGCTGAGCCCAGAATGACCCGATGTACACGCGCACCACCTGGAACAAAGTTTGCACAATATCCATCAGCTGACACTTCAGCGCCCACACCCACAAAAGAAAACTGTTCCACATACATGACCTTTCAAACACGAAAATTCATTAATAAACTAAAATACAAGCAGTGTGAGAACACAACACAGAACAGTTGTGTTGGAAGTGGAGCAGAAATAAACCACTTAAAATTAAATATACAGTGTTTCACTTCGTATACAAAGGTTTCACAAAGCAGTGCACTCTCAAAGTCAGTGAATTATTGTCTACATGATCCAAAGGTTTCTTTGGGATCGGTTTATTAATATGGCCCCAGATCAAACATTAACTAAACAATCAGGTAAAATCATAAGACAAGGTAGGTCACGTGACACAGGACCTGAGATAGATGATAAAACAACCGCCTTTCACTTTCACTATATACATTAATGAGTTTTCCTTCTTATATCATTTGATGGTTTAGATTGCAGCTGAGAACTAATATTTCATTAGTATTCAAGTACTCTTGTCCTTGCAATAGTCACCTGACCTCTATCCAGACCCACCTAATATTTTCCCTCAAAACATTAACAGACTGTGAGCATTTAGTACATCTAACAGCTGAAAAAGTAGCTCTTGATGTCCGTGCAGAAGATGAACACAACCTTTGCACCGTCCACTTGAAAAAAAATGGAGATCATACAAAGAACAAAAGTGAAAAACAAAAGCTTTTTACCTCAGGTGTGTTGATGATTTTGCCCAGAGACCACATCAGCGCTCCGTAGACCCTCATCAGCTGCTGAGTGCTGATCTGGTCCGCTTTGTTCAGAACCACTCGCATTTTGTCCTCGTGGTTCTTCAGAGCTCGGATCACCTCGGAGAACTCGTCGGAGATGTCCAGCTTGTGGGCATCGAACAGAAGGATGATGCGGTCCACGCGTTCGGCGAACCACTCCAGTACTGCAGCAAAGTCATAACCTAGAAAGAGAAAAAAAAGACAGAGTGTTGTCCGTTTATTGGCTTTGTTTGCAGCTTATCAGAATAACATGACTCTTATGTATTTAGGTTAGAAACAACAATCTGACGTTAGTGACATTCCTGAATACTGAGGCAGCCAAATGCTTCAGGGGAGCAACACACAGCTACCATCTCTGTTTATCAAAAATATCTGCTCACATTTATACTAGACGTTGACAGCGCTTCTGCAAGTATGTGTTGGCTCTACAGTTTTTAGTGAGATTAATCCTCACATGTTCATCTGCATTAGTAAAGCAAATGTCAAATCAGGCATTCACTTCAACTTTTTTTTTCCAGAATCAAGATAATCTACCATGAATAAAACTTTATATCAACAGTCCTGCAGCCTCACAGGTTGGCTAAGTGGGACATTTATTGGAATTATTGGGTTTTGTTAACAGTTTTAAGCTTTAAGTAATTTCAATCTCCTGGATGTTTTATTACCCAGCTTTTATTAGCAATAAGCTTTTATGTGTCACATATGCAATACGCCAGAGAGATGGGACACACCCACACTATTACAGGATTTGAATGAGAATTCTGCCCCAACTACATAAATTAATCAAATAAAAAGATAAACATTTATGCAAAACAGCTTCAACAAATAAAAAATTATTCAATTAACCAACTGGTTGATCAAAAGTATATTATGTCAAGCGCAGATGCCAAATATCACATGGTTTCAGCTTCTCAAATTAAAAATGTCCCGTTTTGAATATAATATAAATTATGTAACTGAATGTTTACCATCACCTGTGGTTCTGGGAAACCACAAAATGCTTTGCTCACAATGTTTTTCCATACAAAACAATTGACGAATTAAAAAAATCATATGCAGATTGTCAGTCAGTGAGGAAGCTGCCATTAGATACAGCCTGATATCTCGTGGTGTCAGGTTAGTGAGTGAGTGGCTCAAACCACTGACCTGTTAGAGAAGTTACCAGTTCGAGAAGGTTTAACTTTGTGTTTTACTCCGAGTTGTGTTGAACCAATAACGTTTAGATAAGGGATTGTAAGAGACGGGGCTCTTTCCCTTAGTTACCTATTAACTAGCTTTACTGAGAAGACATACAGAGGAGTATAAAGGTAAAATCTAAACCGATGTCTGTTTGGACAGACTGTCTTGTAAATCTACAGTTTATTAGCAGCAGGGATCAAACGTTCATTAATGTGCTAAATGAAAGGAAAACTTGACAGTTATGAAAGATAAAAAGGAAGCAAAGGAGCAACATAGCAAAAGTGTTAAGAAAATATGCTATGACGTGACATAAATGGCAATGAATCATCAAGTGCAGAGCCTCAGCTGGGCTGTGCTGTGAAAACATCTGTGTCACTGCCTGAGTGCAGAAACCTACTGTACTACTCACTTATTGGTTACTTGAGAAACAACTCAAGTTACACAAGACAAGCTCTCATTTGCCCGGAGGAGCAACAGGGGCAGCGAGGATGAGAGAATTATGGTTTTGATCAAAGTCTGCGTCATCTGATCAGACAAAAATGCAGTTGGTTTAAAAGTTCATCTCTGCTGCACAATCAGCGCCAGATCTGCTACACAGCCCTTCCACATTGTTGGCTTCTTTCTCTGTCCAGGCATGTGCATAACAAAGAGAGATAGAGTGAAGCAGAGACTAAATTAGACTTATATAAAAAGGGAGATAGAGAGAGAGTGGAATAAAGGCAGAGAAAGAGAAAGTCGGGGTGAGCGAAAGTGAAAGCTAGAAAACACACTGATTCAATTATAAGTGCACCGAGGGGATTGATGCAGGAAAACACCCCCTGCAAAAAGGAGTCTTTGTGCATGACATATTAGTGATAGTGAAAGTAAAATCTGAGAAAGGGGGAAGATCCAAGATCCCCGTGAGAGCCAGTCGAGAACATTTGCTCATTCTTTAAACACACGTGTCAGGGAGTCAGACAGAAAGACAGCTGCTGAAGCTTAGGCTTACTTATAGCACATAGCATCCACAGCTATTTCTCCACCATACGCACAGACATGTTGGGATACACTCAGCCACTCATGACAAATATGGACAGGCCTCGAAAATGAGTGCCAATTATAGATGGACAGATGTCGGCAGAACAGACAGAAGTTGTTTTTTTGTGGCTGAAAAATCTGAGATCTGGTACCATTTGAAAACACATTAAATATTTCCTGGATAACTAAAGCAACAGTTTGTAATTCGCTTACTCGCCTTCTTGTTAGCAGTTTGAAGACAAGAGTGAGGTCTTAGCTTTAGATGGTGAAGATGAAGGCAGGCTAGCCGTTTCTCCCTGTTTCCAGTCTTTATGCTAGGCTAACTAGTTGCTGGCTCCAGCTGCATGTTTATTGGACAGAGTTGTATTTATATTTACATCCAATGCTCAGCTAAAAAGTTAAATTCCTAAAATAGACAAAACATATAATGAGTTATTTTTTCTTTCTGAAATTTTTTTCCCAGAGAAATCATGTACTTCCTGTGCACTAGATGAAATGCATGAAACGTGTTAGTATTCATGTCTTCAGCAGTGACTATAGGAAAGACACAAACCAGTTCTTCAAATTAGCTTTCATAATTTCATGGCTGAAAAAGGAACAAGCAGTGAATCGTACTTGCTGAGCTAATCATTTTCACAGACTCCTGCAATAAAAAGAGCTTGGCAATGTCAATGTCAAGTTGTTTCTTTAACATGTCTTGTTTTTCCAACAATTAAACACGAAGAATGTCTGTGACTAGGATGCACAGGAAAGTGCAACACCACTTGATATGTTATTTGGAAACTATGTGCCATGCTGTACCACAACAGTCACACCAGTTGTAGCTGATTACAACACAAGGAAATTCTCATATAATAACGTTGCTTCCTGTGGCCTGATGTAAGTCTAATATCCGTCTATGACGACTGCCCGTCACACTTAAGCTGCACAATCCATTCAGTCCTGTTTATACATGACACAGTCAGTACAGTATGTCTCCATAGTACAGTACTGTATCTGTATTTATACAGAAACAGAGCAGAGGATGACGTGCATGAGAGTGTGTGCGTTTACTTTTGAAAGGGAATAAATGTGCATCTTTAAGGAAGAACATACAAGTAAGAAAGAAGAGACACAAGGTATGAGGCATCAGATTTCACCTGCTCCTGCTCTTTCCAGACAGGGTCACCTCAACCTGTGCCAGTCTTTTCATTCATCCTGCACACACACACACACACACACGCGCACACACACACACGTGCGCACACACACACGTGCGCACACACACACGTGCGCACACACACAAGTAATTTAAACAGTCACTTCTTTGCCCTTTTCACCTCCCTCCCTCCTTACTGCTTCTTATAAGTTCTCAAGCTTAATTATTTTAATCATTTAATTTGATCAATCTTTCAAAATGTTGTAAAGGTTGTAATGTAAAAATTTCAAGGATAATAATTATATAATGATATACTGACATTATGCATGTTTGAAACTTCAGTTTATTAAATACCTTTCATTTCATTTAAGTTCGTATAACATTGTATTCATATTCCTCCTGTGTTACATGGAAAATCAAATAAAATAATAAAAAAAACAGACTCCCTGATTGCGTGTCAGCTCTGTATGCAACACAGGTGGTAGGGTTGGGAGGGGACAGTCTTGGGAAACTCTATGTTTGCCATTTTACTCCACTTCCTTTCTGTAAAGTACACAAATACTCTATTGCCTGTAAGAGCACTTCCTCATGAAGGGGTTGAAATCAGGTAGAAAAATGCAGAAGCTGCAACCAACTGTGTCGTTATCTTCTGCCCAAGTTCTGTAGCATCATCAAAAGTAAAAGAAAAACTGTGTATGTGGCAATTTTGAAGTCACCCTTCAGGTCACAGCATTGTTGGTGATGTTGGTGAAAAAATATGAATCTGATTAGTTCCACAGCACAGGGAAATGACTCATATATAACATGACAAATGACACAGCACAGGACAAACAAGAAAGGGGCACGGACTGTTAGAAAAGAGATAGATGGAAATCTGGAATGTTTTCTGTTATTGTTGTTAAATCAACCATTTTAATACAGCTTCAGGATCTGAAAACGGAAGATGCTGCCCTAGAAAACCACAGCTACTACCCCAGAACATTTTTTTGGGTGCTCTCCCTGCTACTCTCAAGCTGTAAAAGCCTCCATCAAATTTAAATGACATGTTTGGTAACAATATGACCCGAGGATGTTAAGAGTTAAACAAGAGGATGACAGGACTATGAGTGAAACTGCTAAGGTTGACTTTGTATAGTTCATGCCAAACAGAAATACCAGAGAGACACTCAGAGAAAAGAAGTTTATGTTGGCTGTTTAGTTGGTTTCTTTTTTGTTTGTGAACTTGTGCCTTCCTGTGGGTTTATTTTGCATGTGTGCAAGGTATTCTCATTACAATAAAGCATGCATGCAAGGAACTGTTAAAAAGTAGCAACATTAATGGGTATCTAAGTAAACTGAAGGCACGTGTGAGTGAAGCAAACCTCTGCTTATCCTCTGTTTCTCCCCAGACAGGATTCCAGGAGTATCAATGATACTGATGCTCTCCAGGACAGGATTTGGCAGCTGGGCACACATGAACCTGTCACAAAAAATATAGGGGTGAGAGAGGGTACAGTACATGGGACATGGGAATAAATGTAAAATGGATGCGGAAAGAAAGAGCATGAGAGTAGGTGGGGTGAGAGTGATGCAGAAAACCAGTCAGGTGAGTATGTTTATACATAAGCTTGGCATTACAACAGATATTAATCTGGAGCCTTTTAGTAACAACCTCCTTGCTTTCAGGCACTGACATTAGTGGAATACCCTTGCTAGAAAAGACACTACTAAAAACACAATAGCAGCAGCAGTGATGTGGAAAAATATGGGTTCAGGGTGCTGCTACTAGTTCATTTTCAGGCCATGCTGTTACTCACACATTATTTGATTACAGTAGTTTCATTCTGAGAAAAAAAAACAGGTTTTTCCACAAGACACACTGGAAGCCTGAGGTTAGATTTAATAAACAATTTAACCATTTAATAGGCAGCTTTTTCAACTGATGGTTTAAGTCAACATTCAAGCAAAAATGTGCAACTTCTGGGTATCAAACTGTAACATTAGGCTTGAAATGAATCCGCCTTGGTGTCAAAACGCATTTTCAAAACCTGTGTCGTCTCATTTGGATACATACAAGGTGATGCAAAGAGTTTGACCTTTTCTGATTGGCTAGAAGGGGGAGCCTTCTCAAAAATGTTAAGAAGCGAGCATCTCCAGAGCTGTGAGGCTGTTCTTCGAGTCTGTTCACTTGAAAGCAATTCACCACACTAAGTTATCGAGCATATCACAAGAAAAAGAAAAAATTCAAAGAAAGTTGCGTGCTGTACCTTTAAATTCAGATTTGTGGTTTGTCCCTTGTCTTGCAGTATAGTGACTAGAATATTGTTTGGACATTTGGACATGGTCTTTTTATAAATGGAAATTATGACATTTTTCACTGTTTTCTGAAAACAATGAGCATATAAAATCATTTGCACTGTCAGCTCTAGATTTAACATTGTGTGAATACCGTGAACCTTAAACAGAGATTAGATATGTTATGCAATCATATAGTTACTTTACTTCATAGTACCATATCTTCCCAGCAGAACTCTTCGCTCTCAGAGTGCAGGTCTTGTGGTTCCCATAGTTTCCAAATGTAGAATAGGAGACAGAGCCTTCAGCTCTTCTTCTGTGAAACGGCTCCCAGTCCAGGTTCGGGAGGAAGACACCCTCTCTACTTTTAAGACTAACTGTAAAACTTTCTTTTTTGATAAAGCTTATAGTCAGAGCTGGATCAGGTGACTCTGAACCATCTCTTTGTTATGCTGATATGAACCTAGACTGATGCAGGACCTCCATGGTTACACTGAGCTCTTCTCTTCTCTTGATCCATTTACATGACACCATTGAATGTCATTAACTTAGTGTCTTTTCTTTTCCCATAAAAATAGCTTCCCAGAGTGCTTTGCTTCCAGTGTGCAGTTACTGGTCATACCAACCTGCCCAGTGTATTATGTCTGCTGCTTGTTGTTTCTTTCCCTCTTTCTCTCTGATTTCCACTATCCCAAACCGGTCAAGACAGATGGCTGCCCAGCCTGAGTCTTGTTTGACTTTTGAGTTTTTCTTTTCCCAGACTCCTAGTGCTTGCTCAAATATGATTTGTTGGGTTTTGTATATAACTCTATATAGTTTTATGGTTATATTCTGTAGGGTCTTAAACCTTACAATGTAAAGTGCCTTGAGATAACTTTTGTTGTATTTTTTTATTATATAAATAAACTTGATTGAAACTGAACTGTATTGACTACATGATCACATTGTGCTAACAGTAAAGGGAGGACTTGCTAGGAATAGGCCCATAATGATGTAAGAATGTTGGGAAATCACTGGGAGAGCACATTATAATTTATGAATTGTAGTCCCAAGTGACTCTCAGTGCATCATAGGTCATTACCAATGGTCTCCTTTAAGCTTGGGACATGGGTTTAAACTTTAAAGTGAAAGTGTCATCCTCAAACAGAAATGAAGTCAAGACACACAGACACACATACTACTAAGCGTGAGACAGGATGAGTGGTTTTGCATAAACCCACGTGTCCCACTAAGGACAAAGAAGGGGATTGTTAAGACACCCCACAGCTCAGAATCCTCCTTCTCGCTCTCCTGCCTTCTGCATTAAATTGAACTGATACTCACAACATGAGCTCAGAGGCACGAGGTCATAAGACAGAGAGAACCATGATTTTTACATTCCTGCAGCAACCACACTGAGGCTAGACACACCACAGACCCTAACAGAGGTCCCACACCACATGCAGGGAGGAAAAAGGAAAAGTCCAAGGACAAGGTACAAGGTACAAGTCAAAGAAATATAAGAGAAGGACAAAGTGATCCTATGCATGGTATTACATTGCAATAATACTGACTGACAAAGATAACAAACATGCTGGTTTTCCCCTCCCTCTCATAGTTGATGGTGTATGATATCCATTGGAATTTTGGCTCAGATTTTCCATTTACTCTGTCTATCCCAAAATTTCCACACAGAGCTTGTAGGAAAAAATGCTCACATGAATTCAAGCAACCAGAGGACCCTACTAAGCATGGGGGCCCAAAGACCTTAAACTATGTGAGCCATTCACTGTTTGATTATGTCTAGAGAAAGTGAAAACCCCATCCTCTCTGTGAGGCAGCACTCCTGGCATGAAGGCCTGGGTAACTTTAAAAGTCAGGCCTGTCTTGTTATACTAAAAGTCTGGCTCCATCTGACGACAAAAAGTCTTCCTCTTCTGAGCCACCTCTTGATCTATGAACTTCACTCACATGGTAACCTCAACTTCCTGCATAGAAGAGGAAACAGGGTGGCTCTCGCTACCCCTGGGGACGCAAACGAGTCAACTGTGTGAAATTGTGTTAATTATTTGTGTCTGTGTGTGTGAATAAATTATCTTTATATTACATATCTCCAATGCCTACACATGACCTTGTGTGTATTTGTTTGTTGCATGTGTCAGCCCCTATCGTATTAAAGTACAGAATCAGTGTCCCGGAATAACAGGACAGAGCGGGACAGTGTGGGATGGGGTCGCCCAGTGCGGAACTTAAACTTTGCTGACTCTGGTTTTACTGACTAATGGCTTGCAGAAAGAGCACATACAGTGGAGCCCTCTGA
The DNA here is from genome assembly GCA_900302695.1 of Helostoma temminkii. Taxonomy (NCBI): domain Eukaryota; kingdom Metazoa; phylum Chordata; class Actinopteri; order Anabantiformes; family Helostomatidae; genus Helostoma; species Helostoma temminkii. Next base: position 20,087 of record OMLM01003505.1, read on the forward strand.
CAGCAGTGACCTTTCAACTACCTGGAACAAAAGCTAAAAAAAATATGCAGGTTTGTGTGAAAGTGTGGGGGAACTATTAAGTTACTTTAACAAACCCATTACACAAGTGGTACGGGAAGTAATGTGAGACCTGACAGCTACGAAATAGAAATGAAGGAAAAACTGTAGAAACTCTCAGGGTAGTTGTACCGTGTGAGTTTACAAAATGCAAGAGCAAACTGTAGGTGTGAAAATCACATGACTGATTTATGTTTACTGTCTTTACAAATAACTGGTTACACTCCGGGTAAGTCTCATCTGAGCCTGGTAGTTAAAGACTAATCCACAGCGTCAATGACTATGGTTAAAAAGCTACACAGTGTAGCTGCCATCACAGTCTAGTCCACCTCAAATCAGTCAATTAATAATCTGACCCTTGATATCACCTATTAGAAGCAAAACACATTCAACCTTCCCACACCTAAAGCTTCCTGAGAGGGAAAGGGAAAACTCTCCCAGTCTGAGCTACAGTCTGGTTCCTTATCTTTACCTGCATCTGATTCTTTACAAACATTTATCAACCGTAGAACAGCTTCAAGCTGCGTGCCGTCACAACTGAGTACTAGACCTACACATGCGGAGCTAGTCGCACAGGTCATGCACCTACTATTGTCGTTCTTGCATATCCTGTTATGTACGATCATGTGAGTTTTTCATAAGCCGCTGCATGACCCCTGACCCCTGCCTCTGAGAAAACGATGCAAGCTGAATTCAAAGAGAACCACAAGTCCCATGATACCACAGGATTGCATCCAACTGTTTCACAAATGAAGCTGCAATTGACAATAACCTTTGTTTACCATAGTATCTGGTTTCCCCTTACCTCTAATACATTGCAGAGCAGTGTAGGCAGTGTAGACTATGTAGGCTAACACACCCCACCCTTTTCAAGTGTTAACTCAAACACGCGACTTCACTTTTCTGAATTTGACTGATATTGTTGGACAGAAGTTTATAATCATGCGGGACAAAGCAAACACTCTAAATAATAGCAGAGGAAAAGCATTTGCAGTCAATAGAGGGAAATGTTTCTATTTGGGAAATGGCAACAATGACCAATTGGCTACACTGGTTTTGGTGTTATTTGTCCATATTTACAGGAGCCAGTAGTTACAATGTCTACTGTAAACAGAGAGGGGATACTTCACATCCCCTATCAGAAACGATACTGTCAACAATCACATGTTAGCCACCTGGCGTCATGACAAATCCACACACAATAGACTGGATCAAGACGTCTTAGCATTGTCACAGTGGCTCTGAGTTACAGTGCCTTGGTTGTGCAGTCTCACCTTGCACTCTGACCTTTCACAGACTCAGTGTTACACGTTGACAATCCTCATACTGTTCTGCTTAACTGTTTAAAAAGACATCAGACAACACATTTTCTGTGTAGGCTCTTTTTTGTTTCACTTTCTCTACTATTTGGCTGTTCTCAATTATGTCCAAATGTTTGAAAATCTGATCTTACACTGACTGGTGAAAACCCATCTAATTTTAGAGTTCTTGCCACAAGGACACGAGGATTTTTTCATAACGCTTAATACCAGAGACGACCGTCAGTCCTGGTGATTCATAAAATAGTGGCAAGTGTAGCTCATCTGGAAGATAGATCAAATTCTAATTAACTGAACATCCTGTCACTGCAACCTGACTGTAACCTTAGTAAAACATCAGCTGACTCAATTTAAAGAAGTGTCACTTCAAAACCTTTAACCCTTTGTGATAAGATTTCTTCAGGCACACTCACTGGTAGAGAAATAATGGCTTCTACTGATGTGGTAAGACTCATGTGGACAGGAGGTATGAAACTTATGGCACAGGCATCTGAGGACAGGACAAGGTCAGCTTGCTGCCTAGCAACATCAGGGTCAACCATTTTCATTTTCAAGGGGCCACACTGTGACAGAGCAGTTTGTCACTCCTGGCCCTTTTCATAAGATGTGGCTGAAGAAGAAGAAGAAGACAGCTGCGGTATTGAATGCCAGAACTTGATCCAAACCGAAAGTAAAAGGATTTGCAATATTAAATGGAATAAGGTGTTGGAAAGCACCTTGCTGTCTCTTGCTTTTCCATACACAAACTGGCTGTTCCACCTAGCTACTGAAACTGTACACCTGCATTTTCTCAGAATGATGAAAGACGAAAAGTCTCTCGCACATAACTTTTCTTGATTATGCTGTGGGATTGTGCAACAGCACAAAGTGAACCAACTTGAAAAAAGTGTGGTGCTTGTCCGGACTGGTAGGAGTACATTTAAACGAGTGATGTTGTGACACGTCTCAATACAGAGTTGTCCTGAGTAATTACTGACGTATCAAATTCATTCACACAGTAAGTGTAAATAACCGCAGGGTTCTGGCTATTCGGATCATATAATCCTACTCAGATGTTTCACATTGTTCAATATAAGCTCTTTAACTTGGTCTGAGGATTTTGGCACTGCTTTACCTGTTGAGGAACGCGTTACCAAAGGCGTTGAGCTTGCGGAATGGCTTCTTTGGGTCCACAACCAGAGCGTTACCCGGTATGACGCCGTCCTGTTCACCGTACATCACCGCGATGAAAGAGTCTGTGGTCGGCTCCGGGCCAATCCGCATACCAGGAAAGTCCTGCTCCATGAGGTGCCGGATGAAGGTGGTCTTCCCGGTGGAGTACTGACCCACCAGGAGTACCATGGGCTTGTTGTCGAAGTCAGCATCTTCGAGTGCAGGGGAGTGGAAGTCGTGGAATCGATACGCGTCCTCCAGCGGAAACAGCTTGGTCCGGTAAAGCCGCCGCAGCCCCTCCGACACGTTCTGAAACAGCTCCGGCTCCTTCTTCATGTTCTTTCTGAACATGTTTACTGATTGTGGCCTCGGTTGACACCGCTGTGTCACTCTCCCCTAGAATAATCGTCTGGCTCGGTGGTGTGGATCTCTCACACCGTCAAGAGAGTAGCTGCCTGCTGGAGTGAAGTAACTAAAGCCTGGGCGAGGTCTTTGGGAAGTTTTAAGTTTTTGTCCCCACCCTCCTCTTCGCTAGCTAGCCACACACTGCGCCTTACTCATTCAGGGAGGACTCCCTCTTCAGCTGACGTTGGCTAACGTAAGACAGTCAGCCGCCCTCCAACATTAATATCTACGTCTCGGAGGAGTGATATTGTCCACTAGTACACACTAGTAACCTAGTTGAAGTTCCACTTAGCGGTTAGCTTACTCGCTAAGAAACCGGCTGTCAGTTAAACTTCACCAAGGAAGGCAGGTAACCGGAAACCGGAAACATATTCGCAATAAAAGCTCCTACGATGCCACTCAGCCTATCCCCAGGAAACAGTATTTAAAAATGCGTATGTAGATGCTCCCAACTAAAAAGTTCACCATTTATTTTCTTAATTTGCACTAATACTGATATAAAATGAACCACAATCACAACTTATATATTTAGTGTTTAACTGCTAGTCTCATTCAGTCTCCTCTTACATTTATACAATTAGGTACATTTCTTGAACAATGTAAAGCTTAATAATTAATGTCTTTTGTTGTCTGTATTTATGGCTTCTGTGGTATTTTTCGTCTCATTTTGTGACTCTTATGTCTTCTTTTGTCAATCAGTAAATCTGAAAATATAGATAAATACTTTGAATCTTGAAATGTTTAAAGGTACATCTCATATAGTGTTTTGAGAGTTTGTTTCATTACCAGTTTTGGTTTCTTCTTGGTTTTTTATTTTCTCTTGCATATATAACGTCAGTAGTTTCTTGTAAGCTTGCAAGAGTCGCGCCGCTTTGGGTGAATGACAATTGGATAAAAATATGCTTTGGTCATTCATGAATATCTACAGGAAACTCCCAGCATCTTCTTAGCACTGGCGGTAAATACTGCTTTTATATTAACACTTGGTTTCAGTTCCACTTTCAAATTGCACTGTCTAAACAAAGAAACAGACAGCTGTTCTGTTGACTGACAAGATGAGCTTTATTTTACTGCAAAGAGAAACATGCACAGAAATAAGCATAAAAGTGAAACAGAGTTAGAATTAGAGTTAAATACTACTTAGTGACCTCAGAGGCTCTGCAACTTTTCGATGACAAGAGGTGTCCCTCCACAGATAACAGCAGCTCCACTGGAAGCCAGAGTTTTTCCATATGGAGATGCTGTTACAGCTGGTGAGACCCACAGAGACAACACAGCTGGCAGCACTTGTAGGCCACAGGACAGTGGGACTATTAATTCACAGGAGTGCTTGTACAGTTTCACGTTGACAACCATTATTTAGTTAGACAAATGCTGAAGAAGGAGGGTACATCAAGTGCTTGGCAATATTCCTTAGGGCTGATTGTTAAAACAATTTACAAAGTTATGTTTGACAATTAAAATATATTCATAAACATGCTTTTGTCTTTGGGTATGTTTGTGTTATGTGGTGTGTGAATTGTTCAGGTCACCAGAAGAGGCATGAATCAAAGGATTAATGTTACAGTACCCTGAAACTGCCAGAATCCAGCAATGCTTCGTGGACGAGGCTTATATAACACAACATACTTGAACTCCCCTGCATCTGATGGCAAAGGTATCACACATATGAAATAATGCTGCCCTCTTTTGGTCAGGCCTCACTGACATTTCAAATCATTGCACTGCAGATTTTATGGCCTCATGTGATAATGCCACCCACACCTAATAAAGTATCAGTAAAACATCTTCCAGTTGTACGTCTCCTGATCTCGGTTTTACTGCTTCTAAGATTACATGTCATCGTCATGACATCAATAAAATCAGGGCAATGTACTCGTTGAACCAGTGCTTAGTGACACCCCCTCAAAACTCAGTCTTTAGTCCATTAAAATTAATCTTTTACATATATGCACTTATATGGCTTTTAACACGCAGCATACATGGCTGTGAGTTGTTTACTTGTGCGCACCTCATCTCTGTTAACTTATCCTGAGTGAGCTTTGACCTTTAATCCTCTCCTTCTGTAAAAAACTGAGCCATAAAGCAATTTAAGGGTGGACAAAAAAGACCTTCACCCCTATTGTCTCCTTCGACTTTGTACTCCCAGCAATACATTTTACCAGATAACTCCACTGTGAAACTGTTATCAGTGCACTCAGAGACTCTCTATCCTGAAAATACATGTGTTAATATAGAGTCTGGACAGATTATCTGATCTGGTCTAAACTGTGACAAGAAATCAAGAAGCATCACCATCATCATTTTAAACAAGACTTTTGACCTGTGCAGTTGATTCAATTTCACTCCTACCCTTTGAAAAAAGAGTCAGGTTAACTTCAGAGTCAAAATATACACCGATTACCTTTTATTTCCTGAGCAGAATATATTTCAGTCAATCTTATGTATCCCCCTGGCAACAGCTCTTATGGATTATGGACAGATAAAATGAGGATCTCTGTTAGTGAAACTACATATGGAAAATTGATTTTAGCCTTCTCAACAGCTTCACAAATTAATTTCATGGCAAACACAAGCATCCAACAAATTATTTTACAGAATAAAAGCACATTGCTTGCCTGGAAACCAACAACTCTATCAAGAAACATGTTTACTTTATTTTTTCATGCACTGAATTTCGTAGTTTCTTGTGTCTCTTTATAGTTCACTTGAAACGAAGTGGAAAAATGACCAAAGCCTTTTCTGTGAATGATTTTAACTGATCAACGGAAGTGATTGCACTTCCAGTGACTTGCTTGAGTATTCAAAATTTCAAAATATGAATCACAATACAGATTTATAATTACAAACCAGAAACTATATAAGCCCAATACAAATTGTTGTAATTCAAGTTAAACTGATTATTTTTCATTAGCCACATTGAAACAACTATAGAGTTCATACTCACCATATAAATAAGGCAACTGTGGCCCACTTCAGTTATTAATTCTGAAAGAAAAGTAACAAAAGATGAAAAGAATCCAAGATTAACCAAATAAGTATGAAGACAAAGTTACTGAGTGAAGCCAGAAGACAGAAGAAAGATAGAGGCAGAAGTCTTCTTGTGCATAATGGTAGACTCCTGAATGAAAGCTGCTTAAGACTTCATGGGGGAGAGAAAAAATTAATCATTACACTTATGGTAAATATGTAACAGACCCAACCTGCTCATAAAACTTTGCAATTGCATTCTGTTTGAACACCCATTTCAAGATGGAGATCAGCCAATAAGAGATATGATCCAGCCACAGAGAAATCCCAACCAGTCATTTGACATATTCATTCGCTCTGTCATTGTCTGCTGCTTTTTCTGTTGGATTTTATTTTATTAAATATTAAAAAGATAGATCCCTCATGTGGGCCAGATGTGGTTATAAATTATTCATTAAATACAGGTGTCCCAGTGCTGTGAAAAAGTATTCAGCGCCTTCCTGATTTGGGATTTTTTGGCACACTTAAATGATTCAGATCGTCAAACAATTTTTAATATTACACACAGATAACGATAGTAAATACAAAATGCAGCTTTAAATGGGAGAAAAACTGTCCAAACCTGAATGGCTCTGTGTGAAAAGTAATTTCCCTTTTTAACTAACAACTTGTTTGGCCACATTTGGTGCAACAAGTGGGTTTTCGAACATGAATGGTCTGTTTAAGGTCAACTCAATCGGATTTATGTTCAGACTAGGACACTCCAAAACCTTTATTTTGTTTTTCTTATGTGTTTTGGATCATTGTCCTGCTGCTGTGAGCTTGAGCTTGAGGTCAGCAGTGGCTTTCACCTTTCCCAGTCTCTTTGTTATTGTTGAATCATGAACACTGACCTTAACTGGCGTAAGTGAAGTTTTTTCACCTAATAAATGAAATCATCATTTAAAAACAGAAAAAAAGACAAATACCAAAAAACAAAAAAATCAGGAAGCAAATAGTTTTTCACAACACTGTAAAAGGAGGTAAAGCATAACAAAAAAAATGCAGACAGATCTTTTCTGTCTGTAAACGGTGTCACAATGTGTTGTATTCCCACAAAATTTAAGATGAAATTCCTTCAGAATATGACATGACTAAAAATGTCATGTCAGTTTGTTTGCATGAGTCACAGCAGTGATTGCATTTGAACCAGCAGCATCATTGTATTGTAGTTGCCTTGTCATATCCTGTGGTGTAACTAATTTTTGTCATACACTTGCACTAACATCTGGACATTGGAAATACACTGGAAATACAGCTAAAGTGTGCTTGCAGTGTAGGCGTCATTTGCTTTGGTATATGTATATTATTTTAATGGAAATGTACTTCCTCTTTCACTTGAATACATATAGTTGCATCAGTAACTTTACAGATAATATTTTTAAATAATACACACTGGAATATCACCTTACTCACCAGCTGTTAGTCATGTTAAGGAAATACACCGAACATGTCTAGATACAAAAGGTAATCTAGCAGAGAAGGAAGCTGAAAGGTTGTCACAATCTGCTCTGATAATGTATTATGTATGTAATGTATTTTGAAGTTGTTCAGGTTTAGGAGGAAAATAACAAGTTCATTTGATCAAGTTCTGTAATTATTTCCCAATAACTGTACTTTGTTCTCGCCACTACACGTGGAAAAGAAAGATTGCATTTCATTCCAACTGTTTAAAAGCAGCAGATTTACTTTGCAGATCATATTTACACAATTATAGACTATTCAATCAATTAATATGATCACTGTATAAAGTAAAAGAAAGTGGGTCAAATCAGCAAAATGCTGTTACTAGTTTGTGTGACAATAATAATACAGTACTTATTAATAATATTATGGGAGGGCCAGTTCTGTTCAAGGGTAGATTTTGCTTGTGAGACTTGGATTTAGACCTAAAAGCATGAAAGCAAAGCATGATTTAACTTCTTTCCCTACATTTTTATTGCACGGCCTTTATTAGTTTATATTGAGTAATTATAATTATGAATTAGGCTTTATACATTTATTATTCGAAAACAATATTAGACTTCCACATTTCACTTATACTTATATATGAGTATCTGTTACAGGTAGAATACTGGCTGTCAGGTGAGAAGTACCAGACAAAGATATCGCGAGGATTTAGCAAAAACACTCTTCTCGCGTTGTTCTGTTTGGCCTATGCGGGCACCCGTACTGCTGAGGCGGTGTTGACGGTGTGAGTAGCTAACCAGCGTTGTGTTCATCACTATATTAGCTGTTTTTACCTCTACAATAACTACAATAACATTCCTCCGTGCCTTTACATGTGAAATACAGACACACATTAACAGCTAAAGTGGTGAGGAGCTTATTAGATTTCCCGATCTTTTTTAATCGCTTCTCAGCTAACTAGCTTTCGCAATTTGAACGTTAGCCACACCGATGCTAATTTTAGCAACGTTACTTATGATATTAAAAGCTACAGCTAGCGAGAAGGGTAAACAGCAGTCCAGAAAAGGCTAATATTTGTTCACATAGTGTTAAATTCTGACTACAGTATATATACAATATATATACAGCTCCGTTTCATAGGACTGAGTGATTGAAGTTGCTAAAGTTGTTAGAACTGCACTGAATCAATCATTGTGACTTACAGTAATAGCAGGTAAGAGCAGTGTAACAATATGTCAGAATGAAAGTTGATTAATCTTTTGTTATAATCTGTTTCAGGTCAAAATGGCAGAGCTAACTACACTAGAGAGCCTCCTGGAGATGGGATTTGACAGAAACAGAGCGTGAGTGACACTAAATAAAACATTTTTAGAGTTCCTAGGTTTGATAGTGGTTTGAGGGAATGCGAGTATATTTGTGCTAACTTCACAAAGACCCTGCTCTGTCCTTTCTGTTGGTATTTTTAGGGAGAAGGCAGTGGGCAACACGGGGAACCAGGGAATAGAGCAAGCTATGGACTGGTGAGTCTGACAAATAAAAAAATTAAACAAACCATCTACAGTCACTTTAATCTGTTTACAGCTCCCACGCATCCACTGTCAAACCAGCCAGTGATTGTTATTTATTTATTTATCCTTTCTTCTGGATGTGTTCTCTTCAGGTTAATGGAACATGAAAATGACCCTGACATCGATGAGCCCTTTGTGCCGCCTGTGGGGAACGTGCTTGGAGGAGAAGCAGACAACCAGTCCAGCACAGAACAACCAACGCTAGCTGACACCGCTGAAGGTAGGGGCATGTTGTGTTTTTTTGGGACTGATTATTTTTCCATAAACCATATTTAGAAAAACACCAGGACATTTTAAAGAAGCTATTACTTATTAAACCTTATTTCAGCGAGTGAATTCAATTGAATTTAGCAGCCTCTTTTCAAGGAAACATGACAAACATTATACTAATCTCTTTCTCTCTTTGTTCGTGTCTTTCACTTTTTCCATGTGTAATTTGTTTTGGATTCAGGGATAGCAGATGAAGACGGCAGTTTAGATGATATGGGTGCAAAGCGGCCAATGACAGAGGAGGAGAAACGTGAGCAAGTTAAGAGGTCAGGTTTGGGAGACAGGTTTTCTTTTAGGAGTTGAAAATTATATCCTTTATTTGAGCTACTACAGGAAAAACAGAAAGTAACCTTGTTAGTAAGATCATGTCTTTGTTTTTCAGGCTAGAGGAGCTGATGCGAGTGAAGCAGATGGAAAGAAGGGAGCGAGAGCGGGCAGAGGAGGTCGAGAGGGAGAAGCAGCGGAGGAGGCAGGGCCAAGAGCTGCAGCAGATCCGCCAAAAACTTCAGGACGATGATATGAAGAAATTAGCTGAGCAACGCAGAAGAGAGAAGATGGAGGACAAAATGGCAAGGTGAGGTCTTTCTGACTGTGTGTATGATATCCTCATACACAAGATTATCGCAAAGGTGGTTCCACTTCTTGACTTTCTTTGGTAGAATATTTAAAGGAGACTAAAGTCCTGCAAAAAAAAGATCAAAAATACTAGCCTGATACTCAGACTGAAATGATGTAATCTTTTTACATCAGGATTAATTAGTCTTTGTGGTAACACAGTTGATGAAAAATAGAAGCTGATATTTTGAAGCAGTGCAGAGGCCTGAAACCATGTTAGAAAAGTACACAAAACATAAACTGCACCTACGTGGTCAATCTTGAAACTTGAATAATAGCAGAAATACTATAATTAGTAAAAAATTAAGGCATGAATAGCACTGTACAGTAATGTAGAAACACATTACATAAAGTAAATACTTTACCAAACTACTGTAGGCTGCAAAACCTTTAAACCGTATGGTTAACGTTGACTCTTTTATTTTTGTCAGGCAAAGGGTTAAAGACAAAATAGCACGGGACAGAGAGGAGAGAGCACAGAAGGTACTCATATCATTCAGTTATGTTCAGTTAAATTTCACTTTAAATTAGAATTAATACTTTGTTTTTTTAAATTTGGTTCAGTTTGGTGGTGGAGCACCCATGGCCTCTGCTTCATCTTCCCAACCCGCTGAGCCCAGCCTCTCGTCTTCCACCAGTCAGGGGCCTCCACCTACTAAAAAGGAGTATGATGAGTCTAGGATACAGGTACAAGCATCAGTCATACATTATATCTTTTGTTTTTTGGCTTACTGATAGTCGTCGATGAATAGACATATGTGGGATGCATTACTGGTTTATCAGTGTGAGACCAGCATTCAAAATACACATTTTAATTAATCAGCCATTTTTGGCATTAAATTATAAAATTTTCAAGATAGTGAGTCCAGTCTGTCCTCACCCTAAGCCCAATCCCTCTCTCCTCTTCCTCCACTTGCCTCTCCCGGACTCTTCCGCATGTGACTGAGAAGGTCCGCCTGTTAGATGGCTCGACCATCACAACAGTCTTCAAGGCTCAGGAGCCGCTGGCCGCAGTGCGCGTCTATGTGCAGATGAACAGTAACACACCTGAGGGCCAGGACTTCACACTGCTGTCGCCCTATCCCCGCCATGTTTACACTGAACTGGACATGGAGAAGCCCCTCAAAGAGCTGGGTGAGCACTGGACACCATGGAATAGTATTTGAACAGAGAGCACATGTTGCTATTTTGACTTATAACTTGATATGGATTAAACTATATAAATAAATCATGTAAATAATAATGATAAAAATTTGTAAGAGAGGAAGGAATGTTTCATGTGTGACAGATCCACTGGCTCCACTTTCCAATAACAGTATCTACAGAATCGAAATAACCAGGATTCACCTTAATTCCAGTTATAAATGTAAAGATGTCACCATATGCATCATCTGCAGATCATGTTTCTACAAGGGTCACAATGTACCTGATGAAACTTGGCAAAAACATTCTTGTGACAAGTTTTTAAGTTAATTTTACATGTAAATTTTAAGACCTGAATATGTCAATGAAGGGACTTACCTCATTCAGTGGACTGCCACCTGTAGGAGCTCAAAGATACAGCACACAGACAAAGTTTGCATAATACAGGTTTGCTGGACTTGCACACTTCAGACTGCATCTGACCTTTTTCCTGTGGTTTTAGGTTTGGTGCCTTCAGCTGTACTGGTTGTTGCCAAAAAGTGAGATCATGGGGATCTGCTCAGTGAGCCTACCTCAACACCTCCACTACATCAACGCCAGAAACAGACTGATCCAGGAACAGAGCCTCCACCTTTTCAGATCACTCAGTAAGCCAGCTGCCTACACCTAAACACAGATGTAGCTTGAGGCTGCATTCAGACAATGTGTCATAGCTCCTAAAATGTATGTATGGATCTTTACCAACCCTGAGCAATGTGTAGATAACTGGCTTCTGACTGATGCGGCTTCAAGGCGCACCGCTTGTGGTTTCAACAACACATTTGTAAAAATAATACAGAGCAAAATTCTTAAATTTTATCCCGATCCTCATGTAGTGAACACGATACCTACTCAAGTGGTTCTAAGGGAGCCTTAAATTCAAACCCCACACTCTTCCTTTTTTTTCCCTGACATTCTACTTTGCCAGTTTTTTATAAGTTCAAATGCTGTATATGGGCGGTTATGTCTACATGATCACAAGAATCTACTTACAATAAAGTTGTCTTGGAAAATAATAAAAAACTTCTTTTTGTCATTGTCCACAAAAACCATAAAATACATAACTGACAATAAATGAGTGAATACTCTATATGTAGTCTAAAAAGAAAGTCTGTGCCATGGAGCTGCATTTTTGTCCATTTGTTGGGTGCAGACGTTTCTTCATGAACAACACTGCCTGCTGCTGGGAATAATATAAATCACTAGTAGTGATTGAAAATAGTCCCAAAAATGGACAATTTAATTCTGTTTGCTAAACACCCCACCTCCCAGCTACTTTTTTAAATGCTACAATTTGCTATGCATTTTTCAAGATTCAAGAAAATACCTATTCTACATTCAAACCATATTCATGTTAAAGTGGCAACTTCTGTTGAGTTCTCACTAAACTGACTTATCCCAAAATGTGCCATAAGTACTTCCAGGAATTTTATTAAAACATTAAAAACTGGTAAACAGTAGTTTTTTTTATATAAAGAAACAATGAACTATTATCTACTGCTATCAACTACTGAGGGAAATACCCGAATCCACTATATTCAGCCAGAAAAAAACATCTGAAACGAGAGAACCTGCAGGTTCATCACTAGAAGTGATCTGGTTCACAACAGCCACTGTAAACAGGTTGTTAAACTAGTGGGTTGTTTAATCTTAAAGTTATTTTGAAGACGCAGGAGCAAAGTAGAGCGAGCATTTATGCTTTCCTTATTTAGTTGATAGATTAGATAATCGCCCCGCGATGGACTAGCGACCTGTGTGGCAGCTGGGATAGGCTCCAGCACGTCCGCGACCCCTACGGGGACTAAGCGGTTTAGAAAATGAATGGATGGATTAGATAATCTTCAAAGGTTTTCCCGCTGACAAGAGGCTGGAGGCAGGGATGTTCACAAACTGCTGCAGTAGATACAGAGCAGGATAAATAAGCCTAAATGTATAGGTTCACAGTTAATAAAGATCAAGGAGACAAATACAGGCACAGCAGAGGTCTGACGTGACACTATAAAACACCTTTATATACATTAGAAAAAACAACAAATAGCCTATTGTGTGGAATGGTACAAAAATGCCAATCATACATCACCTGTTGAGATGGACAAACTTGATGACTTTAAAAACAAGCAAAAGGAGCTGGCAAACATACAAAAATAGTTCTGATTAAAATGCAGAGACACTGATGTTCTGAGAATGGGCGTCACCGTTTCCTTTCAACACCTTTTCACTCTGAAATAACACGACTTGTTAGGAGAGCTCAACTCCAGCCTGTTATTTACACAAATCCCGGACAGCGAGATGCTTCAGAGGAAGGACGGAGAGGAAAGGATGCTGGGGTTTACTCTAGCAAGACCAGCAGAACTTGATAGATCAGTTTGTTGTTTAGCTGAAAAGTCATTGTTGGTCAAGCTGCTTCCTGTGGTCTGTTGCTCTCTTTAGCTGGGAGGATAGTAGCCCTGGTTGTAGTTCCAGGTGTTCTGGTAGCCGTAGCTGCCGTACTGTGGTTGCTGGAAATGAGTCATTAACAGGAAATGAACTTGTGAATCTTGAATGAACAAAGGAGACAATTCAAATTGATTTTATGACAAATTTCGAAAAAACAGTTTATCATCTAAACAATCATTTTCTATTAAAAAAGCTTCTGTCTGTGTTGTAATCCTTGTCATACCTGGTACCAGCTGCCATATCCCCCATAGCCAGACTGGGCGCTCATGTCAGCACCCATGATAGGAGGAGGTGGTGTGGTAATGGGGACGTGTGGCATAGTAGATGGGGCTTGTGTGGCCACAGCAGAGCCGTCCTCAGCTTTGCTCAGCTTCTCTGGATCCTCATCTCTATAAGGACCAATCATCACAAATAATGTTTAAAAATTTCAGATTTTTTTTTACAGGAAAAAGATCTATATGCACAGTTCTAGGTTTGTCTTAAAATAATTAGCTGGCTGTGAATTCATCATTAAGGCAGATCACACCAACATAAAGAAAATGATGCTTGATTCCACAAAATTTAAGTGGATTAATTTTTGGTTCCCCTCTCACCCGTTCTCTGCTTCTCGCTTTGTTCCACCAAGGTCCTTCATTAGTTTCTGGTGCTCTTCATAGACGGACAGCACGCTAAAAAGACAGAGACAGGTCAAACATGGTTTGTTACCAGTAAATTACCAGTTGGATTGAACTGTATATATCAAATATTAGACCTTAGTTAAATTCTAACCTGTCAATAGAGTTGCTGAAGTCTTCTGTAAACTGCAGGCGTCTCTGTGAGAAGATGATCTTGGTGTGTGGCGTGAGAGGAGATGCCAGGGCTCGCGTTACACACTCCTGCACTGCCTCGGCTGAGGACCAGGGGTCTCCTGACACCTCCAGCTCCAACAGATTCAAGTGCAATTTATCATTATCCTGAGCGAGGGCACGTTATGAGAAGGAGAAAGGGTCAGGAGTTAGGCATTTCTTGTTAATTTTCCTGCAGGATTTGTTACAAAGAACAAATCCTAAAAAACTCTTTTAAAATAAATATATTCAAGCACCTGGCAAACTGGTAAACTGTGTAATATAAAATATATTTTTATGGCAAAACTACATGGACATTGTTTGACTTTGAAAACTTTTGAAGCTGAAACATATGTGGGCGTTACTGTGGGTGTTAATCATCTCACCGGACTAATCTCCAGTGCCTCCTTTAAAACTCTGCGGGCTCTGCTGGGGTTCCTGCCCAGTTTCAGCAACAGACGGGCCAGTTTGATGGAGTAGAAAGCGTGTAACGTGGGCTTCTCTTTGGATTCAGCCACTGCCTCCTGCAGTAAGGCCTCCGATTGTTCCAGCTGGCCTGCTCGTCTTTCCAGAGCAGCCCTGCGAAGACGGACCACTGCTAACCCCGGGGGATTTTTCTCCAGGGCCTCCAACACTCGCCGAGCCTCATTTATGTCACCTGATGGAGAAGATGAAGGAGCTATCATGAACGTGAAGGCTGCAGAATGTGGAAAATAAACTATGGAGAATAAACGGCTACATTAAAAGGCGCCAACATGTTGGTTCAGTTTGGCTGTATGTTGTGAAAATGTGAGGTTTTTGATTGTTTTTGCATCAATGTGCAGGTAAAAGGAAATAAACTGTTTAATCAACACCACAGATTGACAACATGTTTGAAAAACAGACTATATTTATTACATCACTGTTTACTAAAACTGAACTTGCGTTAATAAGTGGGTTATTACTTTGTTCTCAGCTGTTAACATTCACACTATACACTATTAACACTACACAGCAGTCAGGCACCAGCAAAGGCTGGGAGGAAGAATTTTAGCAGTAAACAAGAATGTAAAAAATGCAGGATTTAAACTTTAAGTAAAAAGACAAAGTGTTGATGAGTAACACTGAATGAAACTTATCCTTGCAGCGTGTGGTGGACCAAATTAAAACACTTTCTCAAAGATTACTTTTTGGCATATTCACTCTTATTTGAAAATTGGAAATGCAGACAAGAAACACTGGGGGAGAGAGAGGGTGTTTTTATGTGCCAGCAAATATAAACAGGAACTTAATATGCAATTAGTCCCTTCAACGTCCTTTAGTGAAACTACAAACCAAGGCTCCTTTTTTACTTTTAACATCTATTTCATCATATCTTTAAACGATGTAAAAAAATGTAAGACACTGTTAAAGAATAAAGTTGTGTCTGTACACAGTGTGTGTGTTTCGTCGTACCGTGCCTCTCCTCAAACGTGGCCCACTGCATGTGGATGTTGGGTTTGTTCGTCAGGTGGATCTCACAGGCTCGCCTGTAAACTGCCCGGGCCTCATCCACACTCTGCACCTCGAGGTACTGAATATACTGAACAACACGCGTGCACATTAAGCAGAGATCATATGTATAGGCTAACTAGATGTCAGTGGTCACTACAATGTAAATGCTTTCTGTATCACGTCCAATTGTCTTACCCTGGTCCAGAATTCCTCGTACAGAGCGCAGGCGATTAGGCAACGCTCAAAGAGGATGCGAACCCTATGATCATCATGGGCAACTGCAGCATCGCCTGATCCTTCCTGAGGCTGAGCCATCACCTCTGATCCCTCAGTGGCTGCCTGGCTTGTGTCTAAAAGGGGAAACAATAGTGTCAGTGTCTGGTGTTTCAGATGTCCACAAACATTAATGACACCACAGAATCAAAGGAGACAGCTGACAGTGTGTTCATCATGTAGTCACCTTGGCTGGGGTCTGTGGAGTCCTTGTTCAGTTGAGCAATCTCCCAGTCCAGGTAGGAGTGCCAGGCCCGTAGCTGAAGACGGTCGAGTGGCTTGACGTGGAAGTACGGCCGCTTGATCTGTGGGACAGAGTGAGAAAACGTCAAGTGGGTTTTTGAAAGGTGAGCTAAGTGCAAGTAGCTCTTTACAGAATTTAATGCAAAAGACTTTTACAGAAATAGTCACTTTACGCTGTTAAGAAATTTAAGTAGCAAGTGCAGTAAATACATCAGTGGTTTGGAGTTTGGCTACTTTGCCAAATGAAAAACCGTGTTGTTACTGCTCAAATTAAATCATTAATGAAGTAATATTTTTCTAATCTGTGCCTAAACTCACCACCAACATCAGTAAGCATTAAACATTAAAGTAAAATAAGGTATGAATAAATAAAATCCAGTCCTTACTGCAAAACCAAGTGCCTGAAAAAGTGTTTCTAAATGTATATGAAACAGGAAAAAAAAAAATCACAAGAAGATGAGGGAATTAGTAAACTTACAGATGTGTGGAAAAAAAAAAGAGAATAAGCTAAACTCACTGAGTCTTCAAAGTGCCACCTCTGGCGAACTTCTCCCTCGTTGTCCTGATAAACTTTGTCCCTGCGAATCAGCACCTGTTCCCTAATCTTCTGCATCAGTTCCTCCTAAACAGAGAAAAGAAAAACCGTATGTAAATGTATGTTGTGTACATCTCACCATGTTTAAAACTTATCGTTGCACTTAATCCTCTCAGGATGGGCATGATGCAGTCAGATATTACTCACTGTGTCCGTTCCCTCCGGCGTGGCAGGCTCTTCTTCACCTGGCGGCCTCTCCTCCTCCTCCTCTTGGGCTTGTTCTGCGCGCTCCGCCTTCTGGCTCTGACGGCACAGCGCCCTCAGCTCCTCATACTCCTCTGGGGAGAGCACCTCTTTGGGTTCATGGCTGTTCAGGTGCTCCTTAAACCTGGTGGATGGCAGAAGTGAGTGTAGAAGTGATAAAAGGAGAGGTGTTCAGTTAAGAGAAGAATATTTAAAAGATTATAACAGTGTGTGGATTTAATCCTCTCTCTTTGTAAATACAGAGACACTGGGTCATGACTTGGTTGAAGGAGAATAAGAAATTCATAATTAAATAAAATTGGAAAACAACATTTAGCAGTACAATACAAAACCTAACATTACAAACAAAACAATTAAATCAGTACATCTGTCTTCTGTAAAAATAAATCTGATTGGGTACCATGTGTGACATTGTGTGATCTTACTTGTCGTAGTGTGTGTTGTAAAGCTGGGTGGGGACACTGAGGACTCTGTCCAGAACAGCTGCCGCGTTCCTCATGTTGCCCTGCTCCTTCTCCCACTCAACATACAGATCCCAGAGTCGGTCTGAGTTAAAGTCCAGACCTGCTGCTGCAACCGCATCCTCAAACACACTTGGGGTAGAAATTGGAAAAACATTAAACCATGAAAAGAACTTTGTTTGCTCTTTTCTAAATCTGCTTTAAGATCAACAAAGGATCCGTTTGATAAAGTATTAAGAGCATTGTCATGAAAAGTTCTATATAATAGTCTACATGTGTTAAAATGCACCTGCTATGAACTCCAAACTTTGCTGCTAATAATAAGCAACATTTATAAGGAAACAAGTTAAAAACAAACCAACTTGCTAAAGACAAAACAACTCATGTTCTTGCAGCAAAAACAGAAAATCTGGATGTAAGTCTGCTTGAAATCAGCATAAACACACCTGCCGCTTAATGAAATAAAAACAAGTGGGAGTGTTTGTCTACCTGCGAATCCGCGCTGGCGACTCTGGCAGCTTCATGTCCAGCGTTCCCAGTAGCAGATTGATGTAGTGGATCCACAGATCTACACTCAGAGGGATTGCCTGGAGACCCTGAATACACACCTAACACAACGCATCACAACCCTTTTACATTAGCTGATAAATAAAAACATTGATAATGTTGTAAGGAAGAACAAACTCTCGTTTTACCTCCTCTGCTTTGTCGTTGTACCCTGCACGGCGCTCCAGGTCAGCAAATTTCTTCCAGTAGCCGTAGCAGAGTGGATAGCGAGCAAGGAAGGCCACTAGTGCTCTCCGTGATGCTGTTATGTGACCCTGAACAGATGAGAGAAAAATTAAGTTGTAAAAGTGGTAATGCATTGTTGCTGAGGTACAATATGATGGTTTCACTGGGTCTGTCTCTGCACACACCTCTTGCTCACAGTATTGCAGCAGATCGGTCCAGCTGGTGAAGTCTTGAGGATTGTCATGGGCGGCTTTCCACAAACGCTCAAAGTCTGCAGGAAGTTCCCTCTCCTCATCATCTGCACCTGAAGGCATGGAGAAGGAAGCAGGGTCGGGGACCACGGGCGCCTCAGATTCTGTGGCAGTGTTGCCGTTTTCTTCTGACATCTCGGCCATCTCAATTGGGGGCGGTGGCGGGATCTCAGAAGGGTCCATGTCTGAAGAGTGGACAAACGGTACAGTAAATAACTCCTTAAAAACAGGTTTTCACATGATGCTTTTTTTCCTTTTTTACATAAAAATGTGTTTGTACCAGTGAAATCTGGTTCTGAATTTGAAATGTGTCACATACTACATGAAATTATAATTTATAATATACAATAATATAGTACAAAATTTTATAAAAACAGGGAAAATATTCATCACAAGTTTCAAAGGACCGGTATGTTGTTTACATTTCGCTTCTTGTCCACCCAAGATTCCAACAACAGAGGAATTATTTACAGGGTTTCATTATGGGATCAATTATACATTTAATATAAACAATCATAAAAAAGCAAAAACCAAAGAATGGGTGAAATTTTTGCTTCATGGTAAATTTAGTTTGCATTTTTTTGGTTGCTTTGATTATTTTTATATAAGCTTGACAAGTGATTGGGGCAGAAATGATGCAGTAAAGTGACACAGTGGCCGATCATCGACTCTAGGGTTGGCAGTTTATGACCTAAATTTTTCTGACCACATATTTAAGTGTTCCCATGTTCAACTCTGTGTGTTGGTCCCAAACCCAGTGCAAAATTTAGAAGGGTTGTGTCAGGTTGACCACAACCACAATCCACTGTGGCAACAAACTGATAAAACAATCGGCAGCTAATTATCTGGTCTATAAAATCAGAAAAATAGGATAGTGGCAAATCCTGAGTTGCATGTCATTGTGGCCAAAAGCAACAAACCTACATACTTTAGCTGGTGGAGAAAGTAAATGTCTATATTTTTTAATCAAAATTGTTAATGATAATAATTATTGTTCTGGATTAGTTGTGTGTTTGTATTAAAATGCACAACAATTTAACTCAAACTATGAAGAAACTGCTGATCAAGTCTCTGCCAAATGACATAATATGTTAATAATATTTTATTAATTAATTAAATGTTAGTACTTCTGTTCACTACTGACCGAATAAAAACAGGCTGCACATGAATCTAGCAACTTGTCATCAAGTCAAAAACTTTTTACAGCTTTTCCCGCACAACAACAAACAAATGACCGAGAACAAAACAGCTGTTTCATATTGTTCTTGTGTTGTCATCTCTGTAGCTTCACCGTAGTGCACTGAAAGAATTTAAACTTTCACATTTTCCTGAGCGCTGCCTTCACAGTCCAGGAGATGAGGTGGTGGCTCTCCTGTTTTGTAATTACTAAGAACTTACACTGTAGCGGTGGACATATGAGGCTGAATGGACTATATATCATAGCTACTTAGAAAGATCACATTGAATTACATTTCCACAGGAGAGAGGTGTTGTCAGATTATTGCACTCCCTCCACTTTATACACAATTTGTGGGAAAACACATTAATAAATGTTTTTACACTGACCAATGAAACCAATTATGCTGCTACACCCTTGAATAACCTCATTACCGGTGATTCACAGTTACAGTTACAGCTGGTGACTCACATATGACTGAAACACCTAACAAAACAAAAGTAAAAAATAACTTTTGTTGTCGAAACACATCCTGAAGAGGTTTGTTTCATTCATAAAGAGCTCAGTGCACTGACTTCTCACACCAGTACCCCCACTGTCTTTAGGGTTTGTGGACAAAACACAACTAATATGCAACAGTAAAAAAAGCTCAACGGTTTTCAACCACTTTGATGAAACAGGAGAAGTTGGGCTAGTTAAAGTTAAGTCACTGCTGTTTCGTGGTGTGTGTGCGGCTGAAGTCACGTTAGCTTAGCTTAGCTCGTCATGCTGGTCCTTAAAACAAGTCCGATTTGAGCCTACATTCACAGTCTGTTCAATTAAAAGCACTGACCAGTGATGTGTGCAAAACGAGACATTTATGCAGGCTGTAAATTCATTAACATTAACCATAGTACCTGGAGACTCTTCGAGCTCCCCGTTGCCGCTCATCCCTTCGCAACCTTCCGCCGCCATGAAAGAAACCGTCTGGCTGACGTCATCCAGGTGCGACAAGAAGAACTACAACCACATCGGAAGGGTTGGGATTTGATGCATGTCAAGGGTTAAAAGATAAAGTAATAAGGTGACCATGAACTTGTGAAAATATTAAACACTATATATAAATACAGCTCTGTACTGAAAGACGGTCTGACTGGAGACGTCCTCTGTGGAGTCGCACTCCTTCACTTTTTATATTTTAAAAATCTTTATTATTTTTTTTAAAAATTGAAACCAGCCTTGACTACTTTGTGGCCCCCAACCTAAAATGTTTAGTTGAATTGTCATCAAATACAATAAAGCATTTAAATAATTTATTTATTTAGAAAAATAATCCTTACCTTGAAACTGAAAATAATCTCCAGCCTAATAACTTTTGAATCATCATGAATTTCTTTGTACATTTCTGAATAATTTCGGCTCTAAAAAAAAAAATCAGTTTCTTTGAAATAACAAACAGTGGTGCAAATGAAGATCTATTCAAGTATAACAGGTAAGTACAATTCTCTACTCAACAATTTAGTCAGATATTGTACTACCTTTAATTTACTACATGTATTTACTCATTTTAGTTGTCACTCCATTTGATAAACATTAAAAATTTAAATTTATTATAGGCTAAAATAAGATTTTATTTACCCCAAACTACTTAAGAGATGTAAACGTCAATGCATCATTAACTATAATGCCAATCAGGCATAATATTATAACCACCTGTACAATCTAATGCAATCTAATACAACAGCTATGCCATGAATCTACATTTATAAGGTTATAATTTTTACATTTTTTTAAGTTGAAACTCTCTAATGTTTTCACCCCTCATTGATGTAAACAGGGAGGCCAAAACATTAGACACCTCTGAATATAACGTACTCCAGTACAACTCCACTGCCCACAATCACCTTACTAATGCACACGTGGTAGAATTCACACATTTCTGACAGTTTTAGCTTAAAAACTTTATAAATGTAGCATTCATGGCAGAGCTACTTGCTACTTTTGGTTATCAATATTAATAGGTACATGTACATTTTCAAATGTCCATTGCTTTGAAAGCATACTTGAAATCACTTAAACTTAATTACACAATAGTATCCACAATATTTAGCCAAGTGTTAATTTTTAACACTTTTTCTTGATATTTTAGAGCATGTCACAACATTAGAAACCAGTATATGTAGTGAGTAAAGAACACTGCAAAGTCAATTCAGTCAAAACCAGAAACGTCTTTTACATTTGGTCAACTTTATTTTCACTTGGTCTCATCTTTTAGAGTACACCTGACAACTTTGACAGCCTAAGTCTGTTCCTTCACTTCCATTTCCACCAATTCAAGCCTATGCCAACAAAATCGCAGAAACATGTACATTTAGGATCATAAAAACAATCAAGAGAACAAAGAACAAAACCCCTAAAAGGTCAGATGATTTAACTAGACGAGACATAAACCAGAGTATCCAGCGAAATCATTTTAATTTTTTATGACAGACCAGAGAACATTTGGGATTGACTTGAAGCAGAAAGATTTAAATTGATGTAAACTGAAGTAAAACACTATTTAAATGGACCTGATCATTAAAATCTAAATGACACACTGGACACTTTGGACTGCCCCGACATCTAGCAACACATGAAAATCTAAACAACTTTTAAGTTCTCACTCTTCTTCAAGTGCATTAAAAAGTAATCTAGTAAACAACATTGGGAAAAGAATGTGATTAAAACTAAGAAAGAGCGTCAAAAGGTTGATGATCGACTGCCAGTGGTTCGGTCCCGTTAAGTGACTCCCATTGCCAAGTTTGTTCAAAAGAACAGCTGAAAATCCCCTCTGTGCGCAGCTGGTGAACGACCTGATCACTTCTATAGTGAAGCGATGAGAATGAATCATTTCCATGCAGGAAGAAGCTACAACAGAATCATCGAGTCAAAGAGTGATAAACAGTTAACCTTTAATTTTGAGGAAACAGGAACTGTAGGATGAAAGCGCAACATGGAGCCACAGATTGTTGGCAGGCCCTCCATAGATGTATGAAATGCGGCAATAGTAAAAAAGATCGAGAACTAATTGAAGTGCTTGGCTTAGAAAGGGGGATGGAACGAATCAAGTCAGAAACAGACAGAGGGAATCACCAGCAGGTGGAGCATGTGCTTTGAATGTGGACCTTCATCTGAAATGGCAAATACCACCCCACGTTGATTTTTCTTCTGAAGGAGACAGGATGGAAAACCAGGTGGACAACAAAACAAAAAAAAGAAGTGCTTGAAGTTTTCCTTTCTTAACCTTAAAGGTTCTTTACAATGGCATCATCTGAGTTGCTCAGTTGCTCTGAAAATCATGATGATTATCCATCTGGCTGTAACCATTTCTTACATAATGACTGAACACAAGAGGGACATGGCAGAGACGTTACATGGTTCAGTATGACTAACAGGTC
>OMLM01003505.1:43178-61668 GCA_900302695.1 Helostoma temminkii
AAGTCTACAGGGGGGTGTGTGTGTGTGTGTGTGTGTGTGTGTGTAGACAGGAGTGACAACTGTGTTTTTAACGTTATATGTTTGTATGTGTCTCCTTTAGTTTTCATGGTGGCTATCCTGTTGTCTTGTTTGGGTATCAGCAGCTTTGTGTGTGCCCCCCCCTCCATGTTAGTCATTTTCTCCTCCCACTCCTCCTCTCCAGTCTCTGTGGTTACTGAAGTGTGACGGTCCAGTCTGCCCCTGCGTTCATGCCGGGTTTACGAAGCGTCAACACCGACATGGAGGCATCGAAGTCGAACTCTACTGGGCTCTCCAGACCATCTGCAAAAAGAAAATGACTTTGTTTTTCAGAAATCAAACAAAAAAAGGGGGATCTATGTATTTCGTCCCATAAATGGGGTTAGCAATATCAGAGCATCTCACACGGCAAAACAGACTGACCCCAAATAATACAGACAAAGCAGATTCAATTCTATGTTGTCTGCAACATCAGTAGGTGTTACTATTTACAGTGCTGTGAAAAAGTATTTGCCTCTTCCCTGTTGTTTTGGGGTTTTTTTTTCTGTCACTTAAACATTCAGATCAAACACATTTTAATATTACACAAAAATGATTGTTTTTAAAAGCTGACCAAATCTGCCTGGCCCTATGTCAAAATGAAATTGCCCCCTAAACCTAATAACTGGTTGCGCAATTGGTTTCAACAACTGAAATCAATAACTAGCAATGAGTCCTTCACGTCGCTGTGGAGGAATCTTGGCCCACTCTCCCTTGCAGATTGGAGGGTTTAAGCATGAACAGCCTTTTAAGGTCATATCACAACATCCCAATCAGATCTAAGTTTGGTTTTTGACTAGGACACTCCAAAACCTTAATTTTGTTTTAAACCATTCATAAATCCACACAATATTTGCCTAATTTGGTTATAGTTGTGTAATTAAAATTTGTTTGATGATCTGAATAGTTTAAATGTGGCAAATACACCAAAAATGAAAACTCAAAAATACCTTTTCACATCACTGTAGCAAACATCTCTTTAGGGCAACTTTAACTGTGTTCACATGTATTCAGCTTAAGGTAAATTATAACACTATTATAAAATGAGTTCAAGACATATACTGCATGCAACACTCACCAGTAGTCTTAACAGTGACTTTCCTGGGCTTACTGGCTCCCAGTATGACAATGCGCTCAATCCAGGATAGAGTAGTAAATTGGGCATCCGGAGCGAGATTACTGTGGACAGAGATAAATTTACAGTTATTACACTACAAAAACAATATAGTAACACAAGCAGAAACATAATTTACAACATGGTTAAACTCAGCCTTGTTTAGGAAGACTGGTGCAGAAGGTGGTCAGTTTTTTTGATCACACAGCCTAATAAATGTATTATTATGCTTCATCAGTCCCCAGGTTTACTCCGACATGAATTTGTTTGCGAGACAGATCTTGTTAGAGGTGGATAATATTTAGAGAGAGTATTTATGAACTGAAACTGACAATATTCGTCACTCACACAGAAGAGAGGATGTTATTGGCGAACGTCAGCCTTCTGTGGATGAACTCCTTCTTGTCATAGTTAAAGGTGTGGCCGTCGTCCATGTAGAGCTCACCCTCAGCAGTCCTCTGTCAGACAAAAAGCAAAACATCAGCACTGACACACTGCGAAGCATAAGTGGAAAACAAATGTGTCTTACAGCTGCCTGCAGAGTGTGTAGTTTTAATTTACCTGAGGATTCAGAGCCACATACAGAGTGTAGGGATCATGCTCCATGCAAGAGGAGGACCTGCGCACGCGAAGTTTTCTAGGAATAATGGAACCACCACGCTGGAAAACGGGGATCTGACAACAAACCAGAAAGCTCCATATTAATACCACAGAAACAAAAAACGAAATTCATTTCACACAGATATTTTCAGTATGAAAGGGATATGTCTAAGTGTGTGAGTCTTACAGAACTCATGGTGACAGGGATGTAAAGGTTCTGGGCCCCATTATGCTTCTGGAAGGTGTGGACATCAAACCAAACCTAAGAAACACAAACAGAGATTTAAACATAGACACCTGCATCTGCAACCACATTTTATTTATTTAAAAAAATAGACCAGTTTAGCTAGAAGATACCAGAATGATTCATTAACTAAGGTGTTGTATACTCTTTGTGGTTCTTCCTCTTACCTCATCCTTCCCAGGCAGGTATGCAGTGACTCCCCTGGATCCTTCTTCAGTAACTGGATGCACCAACAAATCTTTCCCTGCAGCAGAGTTCAGTACCTTTAATCATTTTGAACCATGTCTACCTAAATGTCATTACTGATTTCATTCTGGTTTTGTCCTCTTGAAACTGCTTCCACATAAAAACAGACCCAGTTCATCATTCAGTATCTTGTTCATAGTTTTTAATGTGGAAAAAAAAAATTCAGCGATTCTTTAACTAAGCAGATGGAAATAAATGGTCATTTTTTTTAAAATGACATGTTTTCTCACCGATCAGAAACTCGTCATCCACAGCGAAAGTAGCAGGATCCTGAGGATACTCCACCCACAAAGGTCTGTAACAGACACACATCAACATCAAACTAATTTCAAGTATCTTATTCAGGCAGGCATATGACATAATACAAATACTTCAAACTTTATGACATTATAATATTGCACAATACTGATATTTACAACAACAAGATACATTTTTGTGCTAGAGCAATATGCGTGTGTATTATATGGAACCATCAATACACTTGAATTAATGATGCGTTCTGCATGACCACAGCTTTTCTATTTCAAAATAATCTCAGTACAGTGTCATTACTTTTTGTTTGTAAATTGATAGAAATAAACATGAGAAATATCATTTTTGTTGTTGAACACTTAAGGCTTCCTTAAGTAAAATGATTACAAAACATCCCTCCCTGCTCTGTGCTCACCTCATGACGGGCTGTCCGGTGCGGTGTGCCTGGTAAAACTGCTGGTACCAATAGGGCAGGAGGGTGTAACGCTGGCGCACTGCCTCACGAATCAGCGCTGTGTTTTCTGGACCAAACAGCCAGGGTTCACGACGGGGTGTGTCCAGGTGGGCATGGGCCCTGAAGAATGGCTGGTACGCCCCCGTCTGGTACCAGCGCACCAACAGCTCAGGGCTCGGGGACTTGAAGAAACCGCCAACATCAGCTGTGAGATGGAGGCGGTAAATGTTAGTCGCAAATTTATAATTTTTTAAGTTGAAACTGAAATGTGATATTTCCACTACATGTACAAAGTAATTGTGGGAGGTGGAGTCATGCTGGAGTATGTTATATTAAGAGGAACATTTGGATATGTTATTATTATGAGCCTCACACTCTGAACTGTGCACCAGACTAACACCCAGCATAACTGTTAAATATAACCACAGCTAGATTATCTAGGCATCCTGCACCATCACCATGGTAAGACTGTAACACATTTTAGTCTCATGTTTCATTGCTGTTGTTTCTAAGTAACATGTAACCTCTTTTCTGGCTAATGATATTTAGGTGTAACACATTAGATATCAGCGTTTTTCAAATAAATAAATCCGCAACAACATGGAAACACAATTTCAACTAATTTTAACAAAAAATAAACCAAAATAACAATGTACAACATTAATTTTCAAGATATATTAAATATATTTACTGACAATTCTATTATACTAGACATATATAATGTGTAATTATGTGGACTGCTGTTTGTTTTTTTAGTTTTGAAGCTCCTTTTTTGTATTTTGACAGTATTATGTACGTGATGTTTACTTGTGGGGTCCTCAGGAAGAGTAGTTTGTACTGGAAAACGGAGAATTCAACTAAAGTCAGGATTACCACAATATATTATTGTGCATCTTACACAGTTCTTTATAATAACTTACTGTGAAATCTAAAACGAAGTGGTGCTCCACTTGCATAGTACATTCACTACATTATTAACCCCTTTTTGCCGTACATCTTATAAACATTGTGACATGTATACAAACATTTATAAGCAGATAAACATACTAACTATGGCAACATTTTCAGTTGTTTTCACATTCTCTTAATAGAGTTTGACTTGGAGCAGGATACAGAGATACAGCACCAGTAATAGCAATAATAGACAAACAGGATACTCACCACCACAGAAAGATATTCCAACCAGGCCAAGGCTCAGGCACATGGGGATAGAGATCTTCAGGTGGTCCCACTCTGCAGCATTATCTCCCGTCCACACAGCACCTGCAGACACAAAAACATGAAGATAGTGTCTTCTGAAACAGGTTTGTAGAACTGAACTCAGTGGTAGTAGTTTTTTTTTTAACGGTACGCATGTCTTAAAGAAAAGTAAAAACAGTGAAAGGACTAACCGTAGCGCTGTGACCCAGCAAAGAAGGCTCTGGTCAGGACGAAAGGTCGCTCTGTTCCTCCTGATCTCTGGATTATACCATCAGCTGTTGCCATTTGCTGCAGGTTGGACACATGATAATTAGCGGGCTGGTAATGTTTTTGCCCAGATTTTTTGAGCATATTCTGGTTCTCTGTCAAAGCAATGCAGTGAACCACAACAGGGTAATCATAACATTGACAGTATTTTAAAAACTAGCTGGAAAAATCAAAACTCCAGCAACAAATAGAGTTGTTCCATATACTGTCAGTGTTTTGACCTTTTCACCTGCCCAAAGTAGCAGTTACACAGAGGAACAGCCTAGACTAACAAACATGAAGAGGGTGACATGCACAGTCTAAAAATATCCAGACTTCAGAGACATGTTTAACAGAAAGATTCAGTTTTCTCACTCACCACATACAAGCCGTAAAGATTGTGCACATCGCGGTGCTCCCAGGCTCCGTGCACAGCGTCCTTGTGCATTGTGACCTCTGGCCCATTGAAGACAGATGGTTCATTCATGTCGTTCCATGTGTACAGGTTCTCCATGGAACCCTGGAGGATGGACAGAGGAGCAGAAAAAATTGGATTATGAATAATGGCCTTCAGACAAAATGTTCATGAATATATTTATATATTATATAATTAAAATGAAAAATCCTGTAAGCTGAATAAAAATTTACAAAGAGTGACCAATAGCAGAAAACTGGCAGCCCGAACGTGAGGATATGTTAATGAGGCTGGCTGCCACAGAAAAACACATGAAGCTGCGGATTAGAGAAAAACTATTTTGTAAGCACTGACAGAAGATTTACCTCGTACTGATCGTAGGAGAACATGCTGGCCCACCAGGCCCTCATGTCTGCACGGGTGAAGTCTGGATAGCCGGCACTTCCTAAAAGATATCATCCATTAGAGAGAAAGTAAAAGGACAAAAAGTAATATTCATTATAATAATTAGGACTAAAGCACACAGAGAAACATTACCGCTGCTCACTGATGATCCAATTGATCTAGTACTTGAAGCTGCATTTTCTATGCCCTGTCAGGTGATTAACAGTCTCTTACCAGGCCAACACCAGCCCTCGTAGTCTCCACCATCCTTATTCTTGACATAGAAACCCCGAGAGCGGATTTCATTATGGATCTTGTAGTTGCTATCTACTTTGATGTGAGGGTCCACAATGGCCACCATCTATACAAAAGCGTAAAATGAAATTTGAACATATTATTTTGTTGTAAAAAACAGAAAAAACTACAGGTAATATAGTGAGCGAAACAGTAAACAACAGAATATGGAGTGTAGAACTACTAGCGAAAAAGCATAATTGTTGTCTGCTGGATTATTTATTAGCTGTACCTTGCGCCTCTTGTCCAAGAGACCCTGCAGCATTTCCTTCGGTGATGCAAACTTATGTGGATCCCAGGTGAAGTAACGCTTTCCATCTGTGTGCTCGATGTCAAGCCAAATGAAGTCATATGGGATGTCGTGCTCGTCAAAGCCTGCATCCACCGACTGCACATCTTCCTGGTCGTTGTAGTTCCAGCGGCACTGATGGTAGCCCAGAGAAGCCAAGGGAGGGAAGGACTGGGTGCCTGATGAACAGGAGGAGGAGGTGAGATGATAATTTTACACTGGGTTTAGAAAATATCAATCACTGTTCAATTCATTTTACCCCTCATTGATCTACACTTAGTGCTCGATAATGACATGAAAATTTAAAACTGAATTGTCACGTTGTACATAGTATTCAGACCCTGCACTTAAAATTTTGCTCAGGTGTCTCCAATTTCTCTTGATCGTTGCTGAAATGTTTCTACACCTTGATTGGAGCCCACTTTATTAGAGACTTGAACCCTGGTCCCTGTCCAACCTTATATATTTTTTTAATATGTTGATGATTCTGGAGATTGCAATTATTTCATAAGAGATCATTATTGGCAGTTTCAGTCTTTGTTTAATTTAGCCAACGTTTATTATTTAGTCAGGAGCAATGTGTAACTTCTTTTAGAGATTTACATTAAATTATATATTTAGAAAATAAACTTAGAAGGCACCATAGTGTTCCTACCTGTAAGGGAGGCATACTGAGAAAAGACGTCTTTTGGTGTTGGTCCAAGCATAATGAAGACATCAATGATGCCACTTTCAGAAATCCAGCGCACATCTGTCTGTGGTGTCTCACTAGAGCCCTGAACATAATCCAGCATTTTCCCAAACACCGTCTGAAGAAAGACAAAGCAGATGAATTAAGAACTGTCCATTTGTATAGATGTCGATCATCATGGTTCCTTTTTGTAATTCACTTTATATTGGTTTATAGGTTAACAGCAAGCAAAATATATTAAACATGAAGACACCATGGATATTTTGGAGATTGACCTGGGAAACAAAAAGTAAAACCAGCTACTAAAGCTAAAGATTTCTACAATAGAAAGAGACAAACCTTTCCAGCCGTGTTGGTGCTGATGTCTACCCAGGTTTCCGCTGCATTGAGCCAGAAGATGCCTGTAGTCCTCTGGGCATTGTGAGCCAACATCACTGGCACAGCTCCATACAGGGCCATAGGGTTATATAGTTCATACTGGAATACATCCAGATTATAGAGCCGATATGGATCTCCATTACTGGAAAAAACACAAGCAAACCAGCTCAATTATAAAATTCAGGCTCAGTGTGAATATAGATCCATGTTATATGATGCTTTCTGCTGTGACTCACTCGGTCGTTTTAAGCCTGAGGGTGTCTGCGTGCTCCGGGATACCATAAACGTGCTCCACCCCCGGCAAAGAAAAGTCTAAACTAATAGCAGAGGGACCTGTTGGGCCGAGAAAAAACAATCACTTAGAGGAGACAAACTGATTTTTATTCAGAAAATACTAGAGACTGGTTTAAAGTCTTCACAGACAGTGCCTCGTCAAACACGCGAGCAGACATTATGACACTGGCACTGTATCTAAAATTACTGGAACTGCTGGACTTACCATTAGGTTTGCTATCTGAGTGTGATTTAAACGTTTCCTCCCACATCCCGTCTTCTACTTTCTCTTCCTCTTCTTTAGTTGTCTGGTAGGCAAACAGGGAAAACAGTAAGATAGGATGTAGAAATGGTGCGTTTGAAATAGAAAAGGGAAGAGGAGAACAATAGTGTATGTTAGTGTGGAAATACCTCGGCCTGGTTTGCCGGATCAGCCTCCTCTTTCTTCTCGGCCTCTGGGTCTGCCTGACTGCTCCAGAGAGAAAGGAGGAAGGGGGGTTGGCAAAAAGAAAAGTGTCACTTGTATGACAAAGTCATATGTCCTAGTAAAGACTGACAATATATGGGATTATAAAAAAAACTGTAATACAAGTGAATGAAGATACAAACAAGGAGATTGGCCCCGACTCCACACTGACAAGTACACAACGACTTAAGTCTATGCTGTTTTACGTTTAATGACAAAGGGGACTGAGCAACTCCCTACCTTGTGGCTATTTCAAGCTAGCCATCATGGGACAGGAGCTCTAGAGGCTGCAACATGTAATACGTACAGAACTCCTTAGAAAAACCAACTGGATCCCCATTGGACATAACCAATGTGTAATCCACGGTGTAGCACCAAAGACCCCTTAACACAACTGCAAAAACATTTTGGTACATGGACAGCTGTGGAGGGGCATGTTCTGCAGTTGCACACACGAAAAGGTGCATTTTTAAAGTTTGTGAAATTCCTCCAATAGAAGAATAAAAAAAAAAAAATCTAAAGGATAACCACAAAGAGAGATGTTGCTGTTGGGTTTAGGAAAAGGGCAGCAATGCCTAAAAATAGGGCAAAAACTATTTGGTGGGATACAGAAGACGTATGTGAAGATGACTCAGTCTAGCCTTGTTTTTCAACTAATGCAGTTATATTTCAATCTAAACTGTAAGTGTAAGAAGGACAGTTTATCAGACGAGCACCTGGAGACATACTAAAGGTGCATTATTTAGTTAATCAGACACTGATGTGACTAGAAAGCGGCGAACAGTAAAATCACTGCTGGGCCTACAGCAAGATTTTTTTCCCTTTGCTTCATGAAATAAAATGAAAATCCAACATCCATAGTTTCCATCACAGTTTAAATAATACTTGAGGATGAAAACAGCGCCAAGTTGGCCAGTAATTCTGCATCAAATCAAACACCGCCATGCACACACTCACCCCCTCTCTCACTCACACATATTTAAGGGTAAATACATTACTTGGTGTGATGGGTCCCTACATTTTATGTCTCTATTGGCAGCATTAGCACAAGGAACAGAATACACACTTACAAATCTTAAGAATCTTTACCTAGAGAATACCCTCTTGATATTATCCCACACGCTAGCCACTGTGCTAGTTACTTTATAGGAGAAACTAGGATGATAGGGAGAAGAGGACAGAACAACGAATCAGAGACAATACTCAAAAAACAAACAATTTCATGGGAACAAAAATAGAAATCATCCACTGAGTGAGGACGCGGATTAAAAGAGGGCTGGTATTTGTAAATGTGTGTGCATGCGTGGTTTCTCACGTGTCCTTGCGCATCCTCAGGTGCTCAAAGGCGAGCAGGCCACGCGAGTTCAGAGACATCAGCACGTCATGTCCTTCCATGATGTCCAGTCGGAATGGCTGGGCACTAACAATGACCCTCTGAGACTCTGCGCCCAGGGACAGCACTACCCCATTCTCATCCTGAGACAGAAGAGAAAGGCTGAGGCAGAGAGAGGAAGGAGACCGAAGAGAAGTTAGTTTTGAAAAGTGAGCAAAAAAACAACAACAAAGAACTCAATTAGAACAATCTGTTATGTGCGTACCACCTGTCTGCTCTAAACTTGTAGAAGGTTTCCTAGTGAAACTAAAACTTCAATGTAAAACAAAGGTTAGCTCTTTTTTAAGAGGCCACTTCTTGAGTTTCACTTCTCACATTCCTGCCACTATTGTAGTCGAGTTTTGCACCTTGAGTGGATTCGTCTCACTGCAGTAGAACATGGATGGTTTGTTTCCTTACATTTACAGTCCAATACAATTTTGTTGATTTTCACTTTTTATAGTTTTTAATGTCAAAATGCTATTTTATGTGATCAACATTTCATTTATTTTTACTTTTCCAACTAAATCAAAATGTGTACACTAAACATAATCCTCCCATGTTTCCCCCTTGTAAAATGAACGTTAAATTGAGAAGGGCAGGAGTAGTTAAATTGGCCTTTTCATTTTAACCTCGTAATATCAAAACATCTATGCATCCACCCAAACCACAAAGTTAGTAAGACCCCAGGGACACTTACGGCTCTGTTGGTGGCTCCCTGATGAGCACGTCTGGGACCTCATAGCGAGGCTTCAGCGGCTTCAGCTCATTAATCTTCACCCTTGTTATGTTTCCCTGGAGGCGGTAGAGCTCAAGCAGAAGACGCACCTGACATAGAAAGACAAGAAGGGGTGGGATACATTACAACCAGAGGAGGGTACAGCAATTATTCACTATCATCTCATGAACACTATAGCAACAAAACATCGACAGGTTTCAGTCAAGAGCAAGTTTTACCTTCATTATAGTTAGTTTGCATTAATTATCCCACTGGCAGTCAAGCTCTCACCTGTGCAAACTGTGTTTTTATGTGAGATTTACCTTGTTGTTGTCATTGATGAGCTGAAGGGTGAGTCTGGTGTTGGTCAGCTCCATAGTCTCCAGCAGGGCTCGATAGGGAGACTCACCAGGCTTCAACGCTCGCTGGCGCCTGTTTAAATTTTAAAACCAAGAGGAATACAAGTTATAAATCAGTAACTGTGTGTTTTTCTTTGGCGACACTTAGTTGAAGCATTGTTTTGCTGATTTGCACTCACTTGCAGAAGGCACTCTGGTCACAGGTCTTGAAGTTACCCTTGTCCACAGCCCATGTCCCACTTAGGCACACAGCCAGCCAGAGCACCAAGACAGGTGCCATCCTACAGAAGAAAACAGGACACAAACTAAACATTAAAGTACCAGCCATGTTTTTGATTTATTGACTCACATTTCGTTGAGAAACACCCAAGTGATTAATACTAATTTAGCTTATACAGAACACACAGAGACTCTCTCACAGGCGGACTTTGATCTCTCTGTGCTGGTAAAATGTGTCATCCACACTGAAAATCTAACAGGCAGTTCAACCACTTCCCTTCTGCAGCTACTCGATGCACATATATTAACATTTAAAACGGCATGCTGAACCTCACTGTTCTTGTTCGACAGCGAGACTGCATGTACAGGCTTATCCCCAGCCCTCATACCCCAAAGCCGAGTGATGTGATGAGCTTTAAACGACGCCAGGAGACAGCATTAGCTAACGTTAGCGCTAACGTGGGCTAGCTAAACTCGCTCCCGGAATTATGGACAAATGTAATAGAGACAGGCACAAATACACAACAAGACAAAGATAACAACGTTGCTTTAGTATTTTACAGGTGGAACTGCGCCGGGTAGCCTAACAGTAGCTAATCAGTTACCTCTCTGGGTCAGAATATTGAGCTAATCTTGCTAACAGCGGTGCAGGATGTCTGTCAAACCGCTAATTCAATTGGAGGGATCTCAACTTGTCCGACATACATTTTCATTGCCGGCCATTAAACCCCGAAAAAGCACCTTTGCTTACACGTTTACCAAGTGTACACACCCAGCGATAATTCCTGAGCGCTGACGCTCTGATAATATATCGAAGAAGTGATAAAATCACGATGAAACAGCGGAGCTGCTTTGTCTTACCTTTCAGTGAAGGTGGCCATCTTGATTATGCTCCTGTTAGACTCCGCCCATTTTAGTCTGCAACAAAGATCGTAAAAAAGTAAGATTCGCTACAACCGACCGAAAGATTTAGACAAAAAACAAAAGAATAAAAGAAAAGACAAATATATGACCATATTTTTCCAGATTACCTTTTCTAGTATTTTTTGCTTAACCATGATGTTATATTTTTCTCCGAGTATCTATCTAGTAAGTAGGATCCATGTGTACATCATTTAAATATTTATCCTCTCAGGCACGGACACGTCATCTCTAAACTCCAGTCAGTGAAGTCCACACACTTGTCCCGGATTTATCCATTTATCCTTGTTTGCAGTCGTTTCGCTTTCATTCAGTGCAACGTACAGAAGTAAAAACACGTGTACAGTCTAACGAAACGCAAAACAACAGCCCTGCACTTCTAAGCCTGAAGGCTCAGTTAAGATATGGTCATACTGTTCATATCTGGGGGTTGCGACCCTCAATGTCGTTTATTTTCTCGATTAATCGTTTGGTAGTGTCATTTTCACAATGCTGAAAAACGACAGAGGAATTTGACAATTTCATACAAAAAATTTTCACGCGTGACAATCAAATGTTCTGTAATTTTGCTAGAAAATTACTAAACACAGAAGTAATTAATTAACAAAATGATTGTAGTTATATTTTTTTGGTTTTGCAAATAATCAACTATAATAATTATCATTATTGCAGGGCTAATATTTACATTCTTGCACTGTTTATGTTCTGGCACATTATGTTTTTTCTAACCTATCTGCAACATTATCTGCAGCACACATAATCTGTATTATGGGGCCTGAAAGTACACATACATTGAATTGTTTTATAAGGGATTACAAGGAAAAAATATTTTGAGGCACAAAAACTCCAGTGATTTTAGTGTTCAAGTCTGTTGAACTCAAATGTGAATTTATGTAAGATATTAGTTAAGTTGTCCCTGCTAAACACAAACAAACGTGTTCAGGTGATAACACTATGCTGTCCAACCATGTTCAGTAGTTTGTAACCTGGGGTCAGGTATCATCACAAGATGATCAAAGTAAAATCTGCATGTTTAGTTTTTTCAGAATATGTTTTACCTCACAAGGTCTTTAAAAATGGCACAGTCTCCAAAGAAAACCACTTCCATGTGATTTCCTGTTTTGTATAAATGGATCACAAAAACCACTGGCTTTAAGCATTTACAGTATATAAAGAACAAGGTAATAAGAACGAACCAATAAAGTATAAAATGTCCTTGACAACATATACTAGTAACAGCAAGTATAGCTGGGTCAGACACTTTGAAGGACCAAATGAAGGTTTATTTTGTAAAATGGCTGAAACAAGTGCACATAAGACAAGAGATGACAGATGTATTTGTTAACTAAAGCATGAAACACAATTGGGGGAAAAAAAAAACTACCTATAAATGATCTATCACAGTCAGGTTGTGTTTTCTATCCAAAATGACACATTAAGGCTGTTTTGTGTGGAACAAAAAGGAAATTAATTTATAACTGTATTAAAATAACGTGTGCCAGTTTTCTTGTGCTCTTTTCTTTCTCACAGAAACAGCTAGTTAGAAACATATTAAGACTAAAAATGGTACAAAAGTTACACACACTCATTTACATTGTATGGTGTGGTGCAGTACGAAACCTTAGTGATCAAGTTTTTAGTCCACTCTTAGAGCAATGTAACACTGTGTTCCATCTATTGTACTGTTTCTGCTCATTCTGGCATCTGGTTTTCACAGTTTGCTTCTCGCCACCCTTTAGAGCTGGAACCGCCAGCACAAGTGTCCCAATCTATCAATGTTTTTATGTAGGACACTGTGAATTGGTGCAACATATCTTGCCACGTCACCATCCCGTGAGAAATCCCTGCAGAACAGGCCCTTCTCCGAGCTGAAGACAAACTTCTGGGGCATGGGCCCATTGCCCCTCACATACTCCCACACAGCAAGGAGCAACAGACGCAACTCAAATGGAGTGAGGTGGGGGAAAGCTTCGTGGACATTGGCC
This sequence comes from Helostoma temminkii, assembly GCA_900302695.1. Taxonomy (NCBI): domain Eukaryota; kingdom Metazoa; phylum Chordata; class Actinopteri; order Anabantiformes; family Helostomatidae; genus Helostoma; species Helostoma temminkii. Next base: position 56,356 of record OMLM01003505.1, read on the forward strand.
AGCACAGGAGGTAGGAGCTGACCCTCACCCATGCAGGACACAAGAAGACAGGAGACCTGAAGGTGCCATGGGGAGTCTGTGGATGATGCTTCGCGTGATGCCTCCCAGTGGGCCAGCAGTGTGGCCAGGAGGCCTCTGAGAACAGCTGAGCAGTAGCAGAGAGCCGGACGTCCAGCTGCCACCACCTGAAGCAGAGGAAAGAGTACCGGGTGGGCCTCAAAGCAACGTCGAATGTGGATGTCTCGCTCCACCGTGGTGCGGGCATGTTCTTCCGGGGGCCAGGACAGCTCTCCATTAGCCACATCCGGACAGACGTTTTCCACCAGTGTGACTGCAACAACCTTGGCTGCCTCTGCGTTGATGGGTGGCGATTCATCAGAGTCAGATAGTGGTCGAGAGCCGTTGAGACCAGAAGAGCTGCAACACTGGACTATGACAGTAACCAGAGTCTGGACGTTCTACAAAGAGAAGCAAATGATGGGGACACATTGACACATTCTGCAATTCAAAGTCTGCATTTTCAGAATTTACTTGATCACAGCGGTTCAATAACAAATAATGAATTTTGGTATATAAATGTACTATATATATAGTAAAATAACTTCTTCAAACTGTGCTCAGCTACTGCACTAAATTTGTCTAACTCACCTGGATGACTCCAGATGGATCAGGGATCTGTGTAGTAGTGCGGACCTTGAGTCCTTTGCCAATCACACCAGCATGAAACACTGACCACACACTGCCAGAAAAATTGACAGTGGTACCGAATCGACAGTTGATATCGAGCAGGGAGGCTCCAAGGTCAGGTGACACAGAAGGAGAAGGCACAGGAGCACCGGACATATCGGCGATCTGCCCTCCAAACAAGTCAGCATTGCCTTTATGTAGAGCTCCCTCAACCAGCTGCTGAAGTACAGCCTTAAGTGTCAGGGGAGAGTATGCTGCGAAACGAGACAGGAGCAGGACCGAACAGTTCACTGCCTCAGCTGCCTGTCCCCCGTCTTTCCCAACCTTCCCCCCTTCTCCTCTCCTCCGTAGCACCAGAAAAAAATAATTAACAGCAGCACGTGAGAGCAGCAGTAGGTGAGCTGGAGAGGAAGTGCGAGGGAGTGGGCTACAGGACAGGAGCTGCGCTGCAGCATGTGATACAGCCGGGTCACCGTGGAGAAGGAGCGGGCCAAAATCATGGAGATGTCCTGAGACCGCTGAGCCAAGCTGGATGGCCATGGAGGACTGAGCAGCTGCTGCTCCTCTTCTCTCTTCATCCTGACTTTGGATGGCTGCTGCTAGGTTAAGCAGCAGTTGCCTAAGCTGCCGGGGCCCCAATGTGTGTGTATGGATCTGGGCCACACAGCGACCTACAGCGGCAGGAATGAGTCCAGCCATGCAAGAGGAGAGTGTGGTGTGGAGCTGCCAGGCCAGTGCCAACTCCTCTGGGTTGTGGGCCTGGGTGAGCAGTTGGCAGAGGGCCTCAGTGGCCACACTGGGACCCCCATAAACAGACAGCAGACACAGTAATTGGTGCAGCCAGAGGTGGCGCTTCCTCTCCAGCCGTAACGTCTCAGCACAGAGCTCTCCAACGTGAGACTGCAGCTCTTCCAAGAAGGGTATGATCCTCTGGGGCTGAGAGGAAGAAGAATGATGAGGGTTCCCTTCAACTCCTTCTGAACGGTTGAAGACCAGTTTGTGGAGATGAAGAAGAAGCATCTGAAGGAGCCGGTCACAACCTTCTCTGACTCCTTCATGAGGTGTAGGCGTAGGGCCAGAGATGATGACTGAGGCTGGAGTTGCTGTGTCTGCCAGAAAACGGAGGACACGGGGCCCTCCTGATGGGCTTTGGCTAATTAGGTGTACCGCCAACCCCAGCATGTTGTCCAGTTCCTCTCTGGGAAGGCCCTGCAGCAAGGCCTGCAGCTGGAGGAGGACAGGAGGACGTAAAAGCTCAACAAGCTCTGCAGAGACAGCACCAAAGAGGTTAGGAGACATTGCAGCCAACTGTAGTAGAAATGGTATTGCAGCCCGACGAAGTTGAGGGGAACTCTCCCAAGATGTTGAGGATGAAGTGGGGGACAGAGGACTTGATGGAGTCAGACTTTCCTGGAACATCCTCAGCAGCTCCTTCCTGATGCTGTCTGAGTGGTGCCCTGCAAGGTGCCCCAAGATTCCCACTACTGACCCGATCTTTGGCACTCTGCTGCCTTTCTCCACTCCCATCACCATTAGCCCTTGGTCCTTAGCACCATGAGAGCAGAAGTCCTTGAGTCCACATGCCAGCACTCGGCTGATGATGGTTCCAGGAAAGGCGGAGCCGATGTGAGCCACCACCCAGTCAAAATGTGGGGAGTGCTGAACTGAGGTATCTAACAGTGCATCCACACAGGCGTCAGGACACCAGGCCAGCATGGCAGCCAAACACTGGGAGTAGGCCTCCATCAGGGACCGAGTAGCAGCACAAGACATCCAGAGCTGGAGCACCTCGTTGAGGCTGGATGAGTGTGGGGCCACCCTGCGCCCAGCATGCTTGCTGCTCAACTGGCCCAACAAATCCACAGCCCAGGCAGAAACCAGAGGAGCCCAGGCCCGGGGGTTGAGGCGAATGAACTCTGACAGCACACCATGAACCTCCTACAGACAAACACACAACATCCTCATGACCAAACCAGTTTATAGGACTATTTCCTTGTCACTGTCACATATATATGAATGCAGGAAAATATTTAAGTGTCAAAACTGGAAGTGAGCTTTAAAATTAATATGAACACATGATGACACAGGGCTATACGTGTACACCTCAGATGATCTGCAATGCAAAAATTAAATCAAGCTCATCATATTGATGTCTTTTCAGAACAGAAAACTCAAATATGCAAAACCAAATGTTTTTGTTTAGATATCATTCCAGCCACAAAAGATTATGTACAAGAATATGTCCACTGCTGTCATCTTCATTGTTTAGTCTGTAAAATATGGACAAATAATAGACAATGTCTACACAAATACATAATCTAATCTTTATTAAACATAATGTTTTCATCACTGTATGATTTGGTGTATACGTTTATGACTGTGTCTCCTTGTTTATTCACACCTGTATGATGTCTTCAAGGTTGGAGCTGACCCCAGAGCTGGCATCTCCCTCTGTCTCCAGGTTGTGCAGGAAGGCGGACACATGCTCATCGTACACACTCCTGAGATGCTCCAGTACTGCCCCTCGACAGGCTGGGACTGTGCGCAGCAGCCGCACAGCACAGCGGGCGTGTTCACGGACACTGAGCTTCCGGCCCTGAACTGTGTCAACGCCGCTGATGAAGGACTTGATCTCCTGGGACAGCTCCTGACCACTAAAGGTCAGTGGTGGAAAATTAAATAGTTGAATAATCAATTACTTGCTCAAAAGAAAATGTAACAATTTTAACAATTTGATGACTGATTTCTGTTTTATATCTTTATATCAATTAAATATGTTTGGGTAATACAGTGCGGTAAAAAAGTATGAAAGTATTTGCCCCCTTCCTGATTTTTTTTTTTTTTACTTTTTTCCATATTTGTCATACTTTACTTGAGATCATCAACAACATTTTAGTATTACACAAAGATAATATTCTGTGGACTAAAACTTTTTCAAGGTGTGTGTCCTGTAACATCTGCATCTGGTGTAAAAACTAACACAGCATTTCATTAAAGAGAACATGGTGGTGGTACCCTGCAAGTCCCCCTCTGAATGGCTCGAAAAGCCTTCAATGTGGCTGAATTAAAAGAAATTCAGCAAAGAAGAGTGGGCCAGTATTCTTGCAGCGATGTGAAAGACTTACCACCTGTGTGGATGATGTGTGGATGCAAAAAGTACTGTTGTGCCGCCAAGGGCAGCACTACAGTACTTTTTCACATAGGGCCAGATAGGTTTGAACAGCTTTTTCCCTTAATAAATGAAATATATCATTTTAAAAATTCTAACTTTGACAAAAGAAAAAGGTTTTTAGGGAAGTAACTTGGGGCTTGAGAAGGTTACAGGTCTATTTACATCTTACAAATTCAAAATTTGATTGATTAATTAATAGAAAATTGCCAGCAACTTATACTATTTTCATAATTAATTAATTTTTTCGTTTTTAAGAAAATATTAAAACCTGACCAACCCAATTATGTGATAACATTAAGCCTGCAATTTCAGCTGACAATTGTTTTCTTGATTACCTCATTATCAAAGATCTATAAAAAAGACAATAACAATCCCAATTTCCCTCTGGGATTAATAAAGTTTTTTGAATCTTGAATGAATCTTGAATCTTGAATAAACTGATTATCAAAATAGATGCAGATTTTTCAACAACAAATACTAATTTAACAATCTGAAACTACATATTAAACCTTTGTTACAATCAATTACCCAAAAGGTTGTAATTTTAACTCAGCCCCAAATATATTATCTTTAATTTAAAAAAAAAAACAAACTAAAAATTACTGAATTTTGCTTTATGAAAAATTTGCTGATGTGTTTTTGGGTGGTAATCAGGACAAGGACCAATGGGGAACACCGTTGTGGGTTTTAACAACTGATGGTCATTTTTCATCCTTTACCAAAGTATATGGTTAAACTTGTCACTCAGTATAAACCAGTCCTTCATTGTTAACTCACTAACTTTCTACATGGCTCTATACGACAGTGTAACATATACATCTAACATAAAAACAGATAAAACATGTACTAAACTGACTTTAGTGTGTGCATTTGGCTGTTGTGTCAGTCTCTCCACCTCCACTCACCTCAGGGGAGTCTGCGGGGTGTGAGTGTGTGAGCTCTGCATCGCTTTCAGCGGAATCCCGTCAAACACCACAGACATCGCTTGGTCTTTTAATATTAAAGCAGCTCATCAAACCCACCTCTGGGCTTCGAGGCTCCGATATGAACTATTCTTACAGCTTTTTGTTGTTCCCTCTGTCCGTTTTCAGGACTAAAATACAACGAAAGGGCGCTACAAAGCCGGAAGTTGGGACTTCTTCTTCGGCACCAAAAAAAAGAAAAGCGACGCAGACGACTGACGTCACTAGCGACATCTAGTGGTAGTGTTTGTTTGTACTTAAGACAGTCAGCGCACTCTGTCAGTGCTCTAATAAAGTCCAGGAATACATCAATACATTAATAAATACATTAATAACACTATACAGCAGATTTTTTTATCAAGAAGAGCACATGTTAACCAACTTTTACTGAAATCATACCAAAGCAACAAATCACTGGCAGAATCAGAAGCACACATAGATTTTAATATTAGATTTTTTATATTACTCTTTGCAATTGAGTTTTAAATTATT
>OMLM01003505.1:69148-88242 GCA_900302695.1 Helostoma temminkii
TTAATTCTAAAGCTACAGTAAATCAAACTTCAGTGTGACTATTGAAATTTTTTTTTAGTTTGCATCTCATTTTGAGAAATGTCTCATTTCACTCACTTTTTGAGGCCAACTGAGAGACTTACCTTGGCTTCCATCCACTGACTCCCAGCTCTCCTCAGTTCCCCAGTCCCCTGTCGCCTCAGCACCCCAGCCATCTCCAGCCTGATAAGGAGCAACACATTACACAAATCACTGCATTGCACTCATTTCCACCTCATATTTTATGATATAAAATATATATATATCAATTTATCATCAAAGTAAAGAAAAAAACTCTATATTTAAATCTGATGACACTTGCCTCTTCTCCGTCCTTCTAGCTCTGTTTTGTAACTTTAATAGAAGCCTAATAGTCACAGTTACATGTGTTTGATCACAAATAATAACAGCTACAACACACAGGATTTAAATCAGTCCAGCAAATCGATAAGAAAGCAGCTTTTTCATTTGTATTAGTTGCATTTTTGTTGTTTCATGTGGCATCAAGAAATTATAAAAATATTCTGCATGGTGCACTAAGCGACCCCACCGCAACCCTGGTTCTGGCGGTATTTCAGGAGTCGCAGCTGGTTCTCTGACATAGTGATGGTACAGAATATGTCCATAGTGAAATTCTGACTGCAGTAATAACTCAAAATAAACTGTGTTAGCCTAAAGGGGTCTAGGACACAGCAGCAACTAAACATCCTTACTTACCATAGTTATGCTCATATAGACTGTTTTGCCAATTACCTATCCCTTTCTTAATTGTGCTGATACACTGGATAATATACTTGGCCCACATCACTTTACACTCAGTATACTGTGCCCTGCTTTAGTTTGCTGTATGCTCTTTGTTCTCTCTCCTCTTGCTGCTCTCCACAGCACCAGCTACTTTTTATCAAATCAGAGCACAGTAAAGATTAATCAGCATTAATTTTTTAATGTGTTATATTTTCTGTGATAATTATTACAAACTGTGTGTTAAAATGTGTTATTTCATCAGCCCTAGTTTTAATGACTCTGAAAATTCTGCTTGTTTTAAGCAATGCTAATGCTAATCTTTTAGCCTCTCACCATACTTACTGTGGATACAGATGTGCCGGCTGTGTTTCTCTGCGACACACTGGCGAACAAATCATTCTGGCTGGCCCCCTTTGTTGTGCTGCTGGTGTCCCAGTTGTATTCACTAGTTAACCGCACTCCTTCAGGAATAGGAAGACTCTTATTGACCAAGGTTGTGTCGGTCTCCTCATCGGCCCAGTCGTTGCCCCAGCCTTCTTCGCCTGCAGAGCTCTGGCCCTGGCCTTCCTTCTCGTTGGACCAGCTGTCATCAGCATCCCAGCCTGAGCTGCTCCAGTCAGAGCTCTGCTTCTTCACCCCCATGGCCGAAGAGGACGACCGACCCACCTAAATATTGAAGAGTTGATAGAAGAATAAAATAAAGACTAATTGAAACCTGTTAAAAACACTACTTATAGCATTCTCATACTCCATAAAGTATTAGACAGGGCAATAACCTAAAGCTTGTTTGCACTTGTTCTTAATTTATGAAAATCAATTAACCAATTCATGAAGTTTACATTAAGTTTTTGTATTTGATTGAAATTGAAATATAACAGCTCATACTCCTCTGTCGCTGTCCTTCTTTTTGGATGAAGAGATTCCTGACCAGTCAGTGTTCCAGTCATCTGTCTCAGTGTGACCTTTCGCTGGCTCCTTTAAGAAAAAAGACCCAGTCAACAACTATGAGATTTAAAATTTACAATTGTGCATCGACACAACCAAGCATACAGTCTCACTCATTATTAGTTATTTTCTAATGGTAAAAAGTGGTGAAATCCTACCTCCAAACTTCCCCAGTCTTCCTCGTCATCCCAGCGGTCTCCTACTGGTTCATCATTGTTGTCTGTCACTTCAAGAGTCTGTGATTGGTTGGCACGGCTGGAAGCAGGGTGGTGAATCAGGGAGGTTTCTGGAGTTTTATCTGCAGAAGCTGCAACAGAAAAACATAGTTCCAGATTGCAAAGCCAAGACTTTGTAGGAATGGTTGAAAAATTCTTGGATTTTAAAGTGGGAACACGCTTTTATCCATGAGTTGTATTGCAACACACTGGTTAAGCTTACCAGGTGCAGGTGCTGAGTCTGTGGGACTAGTAGGGCTGGTGGCATTGGCAGGACCGCTGCCCTCAGCTGCTGCAGCACCTTCTGTCCCTGGAGCATTGCGGATCAGTTTAGAAGTTAGTGAGGACATGCCAGTCACAGCCCAGCCAGCCCAGCTGGAAGAGGCACCTGCAGGCTGTGCACATGACCCTACATCCTTCTCTGTAGGACCAGAAAAAGTTTCAGAATTAAACAGAAAGACGTGCCTATTCATCTAAAACCATGACTTGTTTGAAAAAATATATGTAACATGTAATCACGCAGCTGTGCATTAAATACCAATTTCAGCCAGCTTGGTGGGGTCTTCTGATACAGTCTCCAGCTTAGAGAGAAAACTCCTGATGGCTTTGAATGTCTAACAGGAAAAAGGCAGGAGAATGACAAAATAAAGATCAGAAATCCATCGATATACAAGATTTAATATTTGCTACACTTTTGCACACAAGATCTAACATTTTTTTTTTATTTTAGTTGACTACATTTTCTTTACTACTTCTTTAATAATAGATGTACTCGTAGAGATCAGCCACCACTGTGCTTTCCTGGTATGTGCAGCACCAGGTACTACTTCAGCTTCAGAATATAACAGAGCCAAAAATGCCTTTGTCTGCATTTCAAAGCAGACAGGATGACTCAAGTGTCTCAAGCAGTGCCAACGTGTTGTGTTACTGCTGGTAATAATACACGAGTACTTATATCACATTACTATAACTACATTGCTCTTGCATGTTCTTCAGATTGAATCATGCCCTATGTTGCTTCCATCTTTAAAGTAATGAGGTATTTTCAAATACTCTTGTTATAGTTAGCAGTTAGTTCTATAATGAGCCTTAGAAACATCATGTAGTCACCAATTTTGATTACTCAGGTGTACCTGGTCCCTGACGCTCCTATCAGGGTCAACAGCAAGAGCACAGAGTGTGGGCAGGATGCGGGCAGCGATCTCTGTTACACCATAATAGTTGTGTGTAGCCGCGAAGCCCAACACACCCGCAGAGCGTGAAGCTGGGAAGGGGTCTTTAGTGGCTCGTGAGAAGGCAGAAATCAGAACTCGCTGTCGAGTCTGTGAGAAAAGAGGTACCACCATTTAGACAAAATCTTCACTGAACATTAAAATATGTTTTTAAGGAATGAAAAGCGGGTGTCCCTTACCCCAGCATTGAGGTAGGAGGCGATCTTGCCCAGGCAAACAGTGGTGTTACACCGGATTGGGCCTTGTTCATCTCTGGCCTGCAGCCGGGCAAAATGACGCATCAGTTCCTGGTTCAGGTTAGTCTCATTCAACTTGGGAGCCAGCAGCAACATAGACTGGAAAGCAAAGAAGAGAAAAGTTACAATAGCTACAGCTGGCTACAATAGACTGGCAACATTCAACACACAAATAATATGTACACCTCCTGGTTTGTGGTGATGGCTAAGATTGCAAACTACCTTAACAGTCTGTTCTCTGATGGCAGGGTTGGTGTCTGTGAAGCCGTGAACAACGTGAGGGAAAATCTGGGAGTTGACCGCTGCCTCACTCAAATACTGAATGAACTGCTCCATCTGAGACACAGAAACGAAGAAACAATGAGGACAAAGCTCGACAAAGCTGCTTCTGAGGAATCACCCAGAGGGTTTCTACAGTTCTGGAGAAAGCAGGCTGGGTTTAGGTGAATGTTAAGAAAATTAAGTGAATGTTTTCATCACGTAGGACAAATTTTAAAAATACAGATCTGGTCTTTCTATCTTTATCCCACTTAAAGTGTTGTTTTTACCTGTCTCTAAAGTGTGGGTTAAAGGTTTTCTTGCTGAGTAATACATGGTACAAAATTAAATTAAATAAAAAAAACACATCCAAATATATAGATAAATAGCTACTTTATCCAAAAGGGAAATTCTGGTGTGGGGTCCACATACCTGCTGCAGGAGTCGTATCCTCATGGCTCGATCTGTAGATGAAAACATCTTCACAATAACAGGAATGATCTTCTGCTGATACTCTTCAGCTGACAGAAACTTCCCCACCTGGCAGACAGACAGATGGAGATAAGCTCAAAAAATTATCAAAGGTAACTACCAATGGGTCCTGAGCTGAAGTGAGCACCAAGATTCACTGTGGCATTAAATCTGATGAACATTTCCCACTGGGAGCAAGAGCTAACCTTGAAGAGTGGTGTAAGGACGACAGAACCTGCATTGCCAAACTCGAAAGCAGTGAGCAGTTGAGGCAGAACCTTGTGTTTACAGAAGTCTTCGGGGAAGGAGTCCAGATTGTCACTCAGATCTTGGAAAAACTGCTGCTTCTCAGCTGGCTCCTTGATCTAGAGGGGATCATTTCAACAAAGATACTTTCAATTCTACTGTAGTATAATACTTGTAACATGAGTTGTATATACTGCATTTGTACAGTTAAAATACGTTTTCCCAAAAAAACTTTAGCTATCAAGATCTTCTCCCCGGTATCATTTCCCACTCTCTTTAGTTGTAAGAGTAGATTTAAAACTTTCTTTTTGATAAAGCTTATAGCCAGAGCAGCCTCAGGTGACTCTGGACCACCTTTTAGTTATGCTGGTCTTAGGCTTAGGCTCCTGGGGAACCCTCCTTGACACACTGAGCTCCTCTTCTCTCCTAACACTGCTTAAAATGGTGTCTTCTCTCTCCTGTGTGCCTCTTCCTGTTTATCTCTCTTTCTCTGTGCCTTTCTGCAGGGATCCCCAGCCTCTGAGCTGCATGTTTCCAGTGTGCAGTTTCTGGCCTATGTTTCTTCCATTAGGTAGTTTTTCCACTCCACTGTCGCCGTTTCTATAAAATTCTATATAGTTGTACACGTTTTCCATATATTTGCGTAATGTATTTTTTTGTTGTATTTTACTTTTCAAGATGCACCAAAAATTAACCTTGGTATGTAAAGTGCCTTGAATGTTTTTGTTGTGATTTGGTGCTAAATAAATGCACAGAATAAAAAATTAATTGAGTAGAAACACATTAAATCCAATGCTGATTCTAGTATAGCATATATTTCATTGCTACAAAATTTTGCACTTATTTCACCAAATTAATTAATTAAAATCCAGTATAAAGTTATAGTTATACAAGAACATCACCAGCTTCTATCTTGATACTTAAGAGGTGATAACTGATTGTCGCTATAATTTAAAAAAACACTATAAAACATGATGTCTATGGACCTGTATCTCCTCCAGGAAAAGATTGCTCTCGACAAAGCTGTTGCTGAGGAATCCTCCGGGGCTTCTACAGTTCTGGAGGAAGCGGGCTGGGTTTGGCCGAGCCCGGGGGTTGGCACCCACCAGCTCACAGTAATGAGGGACCAGGGTCTTGGGAATCTGTGGGCACAGGTGGTATAAGAGAGGGAGAACACAACTGGTTTGTCTTCAATACATAAATAAAAATGATAAATCCTAGTTTTTGCAGCGGATGAATATTATTCAGTTCCTATGACAGCTAACTGATGTATCTTTAGAGAGTTTAGGTATAAATACGTCACAGAATCAATGGCAAGTTTGCTGTAATTAGGTGAAGTACCTTTCCCAGTGAGCGAAGCGAGGAAGTGCGAGGTAGTGGCCCATTGAACACCTCCCAAATCAGGCAGCCTAGTCGCCACACCTCTCCTGCCCTGCAACAAACATGCACCTAGTTCAGTACAAAGGTTGCTGTAGAAAATTAGATAACAGTAAGCAGGTCTAGATCATCCATAATAAAAACCAGTTTGTTTAAATGCTTACACCCCTCTCTCACCATTTGTCTCCACTGCTGTTGGACATCTCTGGTGGGTCATATTTCTCCATGTCCGGGTAAACAGCCTTTGGGGTGGGGAGTGAGATCCCACTTGGGTCACCCTGCTCAGGGGCCACATGGTCAAGTGCCCCTAGCTTCCATTCTCCAGCTCGATCCACAAAGACAGCCCATACTCCCAAGTTGTTATGAAGCAGGTGACAGTCATTGACCAGGAAACTCAGAGCTTTCTGCAGGAGTAACCAACAGCAAAAGTAGAATAAATATTTAGACAATGAGGGAAAGCTTCTGGAGAATAACCTACAGAAATGAAACAGCCAATGAATGAAATGACAAAACTATGGTTCCATTTTAAGTATGACATGGTGCATTGAACAGTCCTTACCACAATCTGATGCAGTCCCCACGAGATCTCCAGTTCCCCAGCTCCACCTTTTTCTGCCTGGGCCTTCAGATGGACAGCCAAGGGCTTTACCTGCTCAGTAACCAGGTACAGGCTCTTCTCTGTCTGTAACAACCGTTAAAAAAGAATTATTAGAATAATTGTTACAAATAATAATTATATATACTGTATATTACACTACTACTACTATTATAAACTACTATATATCGTAAAAACACTGGACTATTCTATTTCACAATAGAAATGGAAAACTATAAGAATACATATATTTAACAAAAAAGACTTTATTACATATTTAAATGTTTAGCTTTTATGTTTTATCATTTATGTTTATTTTTTCATAATTTTAAAATTGGTTCTAATTGCAGGTAATGTTATAAATGATCTAAGTGAGCAGCATAACTGGTTTACTAAATTAGGTATTATAATTTAATCACATATTATCTGTTATAGACTCTGACTACACTACTCACTAACACGTACTGTAACTATACTAAAATCCTATATAGTCCATAGTCACACCACTCACCTCTATCTGAATGTAAACATGCAGAAAAAAGTAGATGATGGAGATAAGTCACAGATAATCGTTACGCTGCACATCCTACATATTTCTCTAAACATATTCTTTGCAAACATTATAAATGATGACAGTGCATGCCAGTAGGTGCTAGTGAACTCACACAAAATCCCATACCTCTAGACCATCAACATAGGCCAGGATGTTTGGGTGACGCAGGGTCTTCATGCGCTTGAAGGCAGCCTTGGCTAGCTGTGTCTGCTGCTCTGTTCCCTGTGCTACCTCGTACACAAACACAGACACCGGCTCTCCGCTGGTCTGAGGAGAAATGTTGGGGTCAAATCAATCACTCACATGAAACAGTATTTGAACAACAATTCAAATACAGTGCAATCATATTTAAGTGACAATGGACATTAAGGAGGGTGAGGAGGCTACTTTGGGTTGTCATTGCTCTTGTGTGTGCTCTTCAGTGATGAGGACGACACAGACTGAATAGATACGCTTCACTACGGTTATATGTGGGTCGTGAGGTGCTGTCAGTGACGAGGAACAAAAGCTTTCATAGTGTAACAAAGCGTTACTCCTAAAACAGTTTCAATAACAGTGGTAAACTCCGCTAAACCTGGGTGACGTGGCGAGAAATACGTGTCTGTTCCTCGGGGTAAACAAAGCCTGGGCTCACTTCATTAGCGGCTAGAAAACCTAAATCAGCAGTGACACTTAATCAGCGAGCAAGAGAAAGACCACACTGACAAACGTGACATGTTAACACGCCAACATAATACCTGACATGGGGTGTAAAAGGTTAAATCAAACTAGCAGACACTAATGCTAGCTAGTCAGCTAACTGACAGGCAGGCCTTCATAATGAAGCGAGCTAACGCTAACCGTTAGCGGAGGATCAATCGGAACCAGTCTGCCAGTTTTTACCTTTCGCTTCCCCCGATGTAGAGTCCATATTCCAGACTTTTCTTGGGTGTCTGGTAGAATTTCATAAGCAAAGTCTTTGACGGGATCCCTGGCGAAAAAGGACCACATCTCCTCTTTCCTCCACAACTCATCAAACACACGTACAGACAGCGAAAGCAGAACTGTACAAATATTAGCAGAGCTAGCAAACGGCACGGACGCAAAATGGCTCCGCGGGAACTTCGCTTCTGAACTTGGGTTCCGCGAAAAGGTCAGCTGGGCAGCAACTGTAGCTTTACCTGTGAAAGCACAATGCAGATATGAAGTAGAAACAGAACAGGTGTTGTGGTTGTTTTTTAATCAATAATATTGAAAAAAGCATAACAGGGTGTGGAAGGAAGGATTACTAATCAAGCTGTGTAAATTAGGTAGAACAGGTGTAATGTACATGTGTAGTCTGGTTTAGAGAGAAGTATTATGTGAAATACTGTAGCTGGTAACTACTATTGTAGCTATTAAATATAACTAGCTACATACAGCTAAATATAGCTATTTAAAGGTAAATATAGCTTTAAAAAACTACACAACTGCACAATCAAACAGTATCTTCTTGGCCCCAAGTCACATCAGCATACAGGGCCTCTCCTCATACAGTGTTTTAAATAAGACGAACACAATCAGTGATTAAAAACCATAAACACGGTCAACATCAAATGCAAAAACATCAAAACAAAACAAAAAAGTAACTACAAATCAGAACATGACTAAACATGTCCTTCACATTAACAATGTGGTCAGTATTTTATCATTTGCCCTTCTTGTGAACCGTTTAAACTGATGTCTTTCTTCATGCTTGTTCTGTTTATACGTTCATGTGAGATGTCTATGTTATAGCACATATGTAAACATAGCCTTATGAACCTATGCTGTCAATACTGAGCTTTTGATGATATGACAAAATTGTTATCAAGGGGAGAGATCATAGTGACATATTATAGATGATCACACAGACCTTTTAAAACGAACAAGTTTTTATGGTCATGTCAATGTTATGGTAGAAAGGCTTGGAGAATAGTGTTGCCTGTCATGGCCTGATCAGAATCAGAGATTAACAAACATACGAAGAGTATGACTTGGTGAATTGGTGGCTATAACATGACAACATGAGAAAAAAACAACAAAATCATGCATATAGATTATTGCTTTGCTGACAGTTTTGTTGTCTTCAGCGCTGCAAGAAGTACATCCTCTACTACACCTTCTATGTTCTTATCTTTACTGTGTTGCGCAGTGAAAGATCAAAACATCATTTAGCATCCTGGGCTTTTGAATGTCTTGATAACTAAAGTCACATTCAGAAGCCTCTTTTGTTATTTTGAAAAAAATAGAGATTTTGTTTGAAGATGTACTTCTGAGCATAATCTTTCATGGAAGATCAAGTTATTATTAAAGAACATAGACAGTACCTCAAAGAGCCCTGAATGATAGTATGTCAGTTTGTGGTAATTTAATTAATTATACATTTCCCTTGGATTTGGCACCAATATGGACGAATATAAACTAAAATTAGATTAGATTAGATTAGATTAGACTGTATTGATCTCCAGAAGGTTCCACATCTCCAGAATTCACATGCCACAGCGGCAAAGCAAATATGACATCAAAAGACAAAACAACACAACAGAATAAAGCTAGAAAATAGTATAAAAACACACAATAACTCAAGAGCATTATAGCAATAACAATGTCATTTTAAAAGTGATGGCAGGAAGACATCTGAAAAATGTTGGGACAGGGTCATATTTATCACAGTGTAGCATCTCCTCTTGACTGTCTGGGATCTGAGGAGACCAGCTGCTGGAGTTTTGGAAGAGGAATGTTGTCCCATTCTTGCCTGATATTGGATTCTAACCGCACCACAGTCCTGCGTCTTCTTTGTTGTATTTTGCTTTTCAAGATTCACAAAATGTTTTCAGTTGGTGAAAGGTCTGGACTACAGACAGACTACTATGAAGCCATGCTGTTGTCATAGATACTGTATACTGTTTTAACATTGTCCAGCTGAAACCTGCAAGGCTTTCATTGAAAAGTATGTCTGGATGGGAGCAAAAAAAACAATATTAAATTTATATCAAAGACAGTTGTGTTTGTGTATCATGTTCCTATATGGATTCTTCTAGATTATTAGAAGTATTGCTGAACCCAAGCAGTGATGTCCATTACGGAATCATGTCTGAGGGCCCAAAGATCATAAGTATTCAAAACTGCACCTTGTCCTCGACTATGGCACAGAGATGTCTCCAGATGCTCAGAATCTTTTGATATTATGTACTGTAGATGATGATATATTCAAAGTCTTTGCAACTTTACATTGAGGAACATTAGTCTGAAATTGTCGACAAACATTTTTGGAAATGGGGGATGTACATTTATTTGCCAAAATCACATCGGTCACACGCAGCACAGATGCCAAAAATAGCACCACTTCAAATCATGTTTAAAAAATTACATGACTCTTCTCTTGACTGAGTTCTTTTATTGTAAATACTACTCAGTATAGTCCATATCTATTTTTTATCCAGAAATCAAAAATGTTAAGACCCCAGACTGTTAATATACAGATTCAAGGAGAAAACTACTCCAGCTCTATTAAATATGAACAAAAACAGAAGTTGCTGACAATTAATTTTTTCATATATTAGAAGCTTAATTATCAAAAAAAAGTGTACTCATTTTGCACAGTGATCTTTTATCAGTTATACTCACTGATGCCTTAAATATGACAGATGTTGCAGCTGGTAAAGGTGAACAGGACAAATTGTCTGGCCCAGCAGCAAACTAAACCCTGAAGACGAACTCTGTTTTGGAAAATGTGTAGAATTAACAATGTGTTTTCTCGGCTGTTACTACAGTACACATTAGCATAACATTGAGAATCTGTCACTCCAACCATTTTAGAACAAGATCAGTGTCAGTTTAAAAAAAACAAAACAAAAAAAAAAAACCTGACATTGAGTCAGTTTTCACATTCACCAACACTACTTGGCCATTTAATCTGTTAATTTGCTGGATAGGATGTACTGTAAAACATTGTCAATATCCTACAATAGTTGTTCCTAAATTATTAAAAAAAAAAAATTTACTGATGTGATAATCTTAACTGATTTTAACGTGTTATCTTAGGAATATGCACCTAGCCTAACAGCACCACTGCTGCTAGTGTCTGTAGCAATTTGAAGTCTGCCATTGTTTGGGGGGAAAAAAAAAAAAAAACAAAACAAAAAACACAGCCAAATAGGATTCATTTAAACTTTTAGTTTAATATAAACACGTTGTTGATTTCACAAAGGAAAACGTATGCGTCACAGCAGCAGAGTAAAAACATACAATATAAAAGTAGGAAGGTGAGAGACATGTACATGAGGCCACACCAGCACTGACAGGTGCCTTTAAGCTGACAAATCAGTCCGCCAGGACACTGGATATCCAGTTTGCTGGGAGCAATGGAGACAGAAGTCTGATGTCAGCAGCGCCTCGTTTTCCTGTCCCTCCTCGTCAGCTGAAAACCAGTTCCAGTGAGTCAGAAGTGGTAATCTGACCTTGTCCTGTTCTGGTCCCTCATCAATGCAGATGACATTTTCTTAGAGACATTATGCTGAGCTGCTATGTGTAAACATACAGTGATAGTTTTTAATGTTAAGAGGCAAAAAAAAAAAAAGAAAAAAAAAGAAAAAAAAAGACTGGACTTATGACAACCATTTATTTACCCCATAGCCAAGATATATACTTATTTAACAACCCTTTCACACCTGTGGTTTCCCCCTACACAGTATACTGAAAAAGCAAGACACTGCAGGGAATTGAACCCTGTCCTGACAAAGTCAGGAGTGCCACCACCAGAGTCTTTTGCTTTTTTGTTGCTGTAACAGGGCAAAAGCAAAACCTGGAGGAACAAACTCTGTTTGTTCCCCCAGGAAAAGAAAGCCCCTTAACACCCAGCTGCTATATTATCCTGTCACCATTTGGGATTCTCTTGGGCACGAGGCTGTAACTAGAAGACAGACAACTGGTTTTCCCACTCCCCAGCATTCCCCACAACGACACTTGTTTGGTGAATGACTGATCCTTTTATCACACTAAAGCCACAATACCAGCATCTCTGTAGATACTCAAAGCCGATTTTCCCTTTGCAATGCAGGGCTGATGGGTCGGGCAAGTTTAAGGCTGTAATGAAAGAAGAAACAATTTAAGGCCTCCCCACCCCCCACCCACACAAACCCCACAATGAAAAGCCAATACCCATCCAGTGACAAAATTTATATCAATATGCTGAATGTTTACCACGAATGGCGTAGCATTTACCACAGCTATTCTTCCTCAGTGATGCTCAATTCTTCAAGGCATTTAAGACTGTAACCTAAAGACTGGCTGTACCAAGAAATCCCATGACTCCCTGCAGGGGTTTGTCTCCAGGACCAGTAGAAAGTTAAGCTGAATGAGAAGTCTGAAAGGAAGAGAGAAGAGTGTTGCCCCCCCCAAGGAAACCCCTGACCAAATGCTAGTGGCACTCTAAAGATTTATGTTCGTAAATATACGCAACAGTACGCATACTACAAATAAAATGTTATGCAGAGCTGGTGTGCATGCAGTATATTGAGTTACACATTAAAGCCATGGTATGTTAAAGAAAAATCAAGTGAACCAAAATTACTTAACTTAGCACCCATGACACTGAAGTGATGCAGTATTAGCGAGACAAGCTTGCAGCTCTTGATCTTAATGTGACTGGATTCTCAGTGCTCCGTCACGGGTTAGGCCATCCCAGATGACAAAGACAAATTTTAGGCAATTTCACCTGAGAAACCAAAGGGAAAGGAAAAAACGGCACACACACACACAAACACAGAGCGGGGCTTCTGTGAAGGACGTCAAGGGTTCAGAGTTAAGCTCAAGCGCACAGGGACTTGGTACTTCATTCAGGGGCCACACTCATATTCGCTGACAGCTTCCACAGATGGCTTTGCATTCAGAGGCAGGCGAGATCAGAGCAGACAGACGAGAATGATCTGAAACAAAGAGTGATCCACACAAAACACCCACCACACAATACTCAAAGATTCGAGTTCTACTCATCTTATGATTTAAGATGCAAAGCAATAGGGTCCGTGGCCAAAGAGGAATATTCTAGTAAAGCATTACATCCAATGATGATTTGAGGTTAACATAAAGCCAGTTCCAAGATGTCATCTTGTCAACTACATTGCAGTTTAAAGTTATTCCAACATCTTACTACATGCTCCACGTTAGAGGACTTCATTTGTGCTTGAACCAGTCTTGCACTTTGATTTCTGTGAAGAGAAGTGTAGGGATACACCCAACCAAAACCAATGCACAATGGACTCTAAAGCAACACATTTGCATTGCATTCATCTCCAATTAAAGCTGCACAATGCACAGCCTCCCTCAGCTACTCAATTTCAAACACTTCGCACAGTTGCGCGACTATATAATTTTTTTGTGACCAACCTGCCTCTTGCACAGTTGCACAAGGGCTAGTAGCTGAAGGCGTATGGCTAAATGTTTAATCTATACATGTCAAAACAACCTGACTCCATTTGTTCAAACTGCATGTTGGCCGATTTCACGGATTTCAAGAGCAGATGATTCCTGTTGTCCTAGGTACACTGCTTTCTTCCATTAGGCTGTTCTGTAAGATCAAAGAGGCAGACACAAGACATCCCTATGCTCCCCCACCCATGTCACAGTATCGTAGAACTGACTGTTGTTATCCTTACCCAAATGCTTTACTGCAGATAACAGAACACAAGAAGGTCCATCAAATCTTCCCATTATCACAAGAGACTTGTTATGAAAGCACAGCAGTGCCATTTCTACAGTAAAGTATAGCAAGTTGCTATAATTTCAAGAACAATGACGGCAGTTGAGCCCATACAAGATAAGACCCCTCCTGGGTTGAGAATGTTCAGCTTTCCAACATTAACATTTGATGGGATAACTTATCTGCCTTCTATTTCCACTTTGAAAAGGATGTCATTCGAGCCCAGGTCACATCCGTGCTCTACAAGCTCCAAGCTTTAGTCATACCTGAAAAAGCACAAGAAAAGCTCCCCACACAAGCCCCCAAAAGAACAAATGCATACCAGAACTGTATTCAATCACAAGAAGCTATGCATTTATTATGCAATAAGAAAATCCTTTACAGATAGTTCACTCATTGTATTGTCAATACAAAGCATAGTAACTAATTGCAAAGGAATTGCAATGAGGCATTTAGCCAGACAATGAATGTTAAAAGAAATGTGAACATATTTAGTGACCTTACGTGATGCTCGATGTGCAAGGAAAGTTGTACATACAATGAGTTAGGAGAATTCCTGAGGTCTTGAATATTGGAAAGCGCACAGGACACAGCACACTGAAAAATGCAAAGGAAAAAAGCCTCTCTTCCCACAACATCCACCCCAAATACAATGAAGCATTACAGCATTACAAGTAGAAATACAACTGTACTAGTGGGGACAACTGTTTGACTAAATATACACTTCATTAAAGATTTAAGCCATTTTCAGAAGAATTGAAATACCGCAGGCCTGAACGCGAGGGATTCCTTCCTTATGAACTGCAGATGTGGACATGAGTGTAGATTTTTGATGGGCAGCTCAAATAACTTAATCTGCAAAAGTCACAAATACACAGGCCCCTCCCAACCCCACAGGCAAATTGCAGTCTGTACAGATCACAATGACTTCTAATAAAGAAACTTGTTACCACACTCCCTGGGAAAATAGAGCTTCTTGCTACATCAGATGCTAGTTTTAGGGAGGCTATCCTGCGAGGCAAAGTGTCCACTTGAATCCTTTTGGGGGCACCTTGTTGTTTCCTAGTCAAGCCATTTTGCGTTGGCAACATGGAGCTGTGAAGTCTAGGAAGAGACTGATTAAGGCCCCCACAACCCCTCCCTCCCAATCCCCCCAAATATGCAGGAAACAAAAATGTTCCAAATTGTGTAGAACAAACAATCTAAGGGACTAATAAACACCAAATACCTTCCTACATATCTTTAAATCGCAGCGGAAGAACATGATCCCATTCCATAGCACTACAGTAAATAAGGTGAGATCAACTTGTACGGAGGAGCTATCACGGGGGATTCTTTCCATGATCAGCTTTAGGGGGCCATGCCTGTGAAAAGAAGAACTCGAAACACGTTTTAAATAACCCCCTCCCCCTCCCCTTTGGTTTTAACAGCAATTTCACAGATTTTCGGACTGCAAAATGTACTGTATACTTTACAGAATGGGTAATTTTAAAGGTCATGTACAGGATAGTTACACCCACATGTACATCTCATGCAATAACTCACTGCTCAGGTTAAGAGGTAGCTGTAGCTTGCTTATCTGTACCAACGAGGCGATGCTGAAGCACTGCAGGGTTGCTTTATACACACAATCGGCTGAACTGGGGACCATCCACTCACTCCAATGCCGGAAAACTTCTCTTGGGAAGACCTATCGAACAACAACGGACTGCCTCTCCCTCCGGCTGGGGGAAGTGGGGAACTACTTCTGATTGCAGGGGGTAGAGAAGTCCAATAAGACGTTCCTCTCGGCAGCACACTACCAAGGCATTCATCACAGCAGACACCACCACATTCATGTCAGCGCACTACAGGCCAGGTGACCATGGTACAAAACGCTTTACACGGTTTGCCTGAAAAAAGGAGAGAGAGCTGTGCGAGAAATTGTGTTCTGCCACAGTTGTTTCAAGAAAGTAGTTTAAAAACGAATACCTGAAAATGTTACAGAAATACCTCTACCCAATATACAAACCAACGCCTTGCTTTAAACTTGAGCTAGAAGATACTTTTGCGCCCTGTCCCACCCTCTCATCACTGGCTGGTCTGCTCTGGAACTGCTGCTTCAGCGATGTTCACTTTCTGCTGCTACCCTGCCCTGTGCCTCTGGCTCCCTCTGGTGTAAACTCGCCGACAGCTGCTGCTGCTGCTGCTGCTGCTGCTTCCTGCTCTTGGGCCCCCTCTTCTCCTGTCCTGCCTGGCTCCACTCTGGTGCTCTATGCCCTGTGGTCCTGTTCTGCCTGGCTCCACTCTCGTCCTCCCACGCCCTCTGGTCCTGTCCTGTCTGGCTCCACTTTGGTCCACCCCGTGCGCCATGGTCTGGTTCCATGCTGGTCCTGCGGTCTTCCTCTAATAACTAAGTCCATTCCTCCCCTTGATAACTCAGTCCATTCTCCCCAGAAGAAAAAAAAAAAATCTTCTCTTTGCTAACCAATTGAAAAGAAATTAACTGGATGATTAAAAAAAAAAATCCATATAGAATCACCTGAGCATTTGATTCACTGAGCTATAGCTCTGGTAATATAAGCTGTGATTCCTTCCAAACTGTTTAAAAAAAAAACAACTGTTTTTTTCCTCCAAATAATTCACATTTAAAACAACTGCCCAATGACTGATAACAAGCTGTTTAAATGCACCTCTTAGGTTTAAAAAAAGAAAGAAAAAGAAAAAGTTGCTCAATCGCATTCAAAGATGCTAGACTTAGCTTGACTTAAGCTTTTTTAAAAATATCTTGATCGCAATGGCTTGAACCAACTCGTTTAGCTTATTATGCATGATGTTAATACAGTAATATTAGTACTGACTTCTTTTCATGTGCATGTCAGCCAAGGTTGTTAAAACAACTATTAAGCACTTAATTTAAACACTACAATAAAGCTCCATTTGTTTTGCATGTTTACTATAAAATTACTTAATGGAATCATTTTTCTAATCCAAGTCACATCTTAACGACCAAGTTGACTGGAAATCTCACTTCACTGTCTTCTTCGTACTGAACAGACTTCCTGTAGTGCATCATTTACGTGCCTTAATAAAATTATAGGCTTTTTTCATTTACTGAAAAACATACTTGCGGTCGCTTGGAGCAGCTGTGTGGCCATTCTTAGCCTAGGGAATAACAACCGCTGACTAATCCCTTCCTATTTCTGTCCCGTCACGTCACGACACGACAAAAGGAAAAAAAAAAAAAGTAAGATGGCCACGTAACCGCGTCGTTCAAATCAACCAACCAGTCAACAGTAATGCGCAACTACGTCACATCTTCCATTTTGGGCCAACTGCCGTTACGAACATGAAAAACAAATACTACGACTGGAGCCTTTAAAAAATACATCGGTAAAAAGCAACTTAGCTGCTCGTTAAAGCCTTTTTTTAAACTGTTGCCAGGCTAACAAGTCGACCGTTGAAGAGTAGCTAACGCTATAATAAAAGACACAACTAGGCTGTAGGTCGCATGATAACGTTATCTAAATAGGACCAAAAATAAAACTTTTTGTCAAGGCCGAAGCCAATTTTCTCCTCATACATTAAACATGTAAGAAGGATAAAACACACTGCTGAAAAATACACGAAAATGTACACTGCGTATCGTACTTTGTAGCTAACGAACGTTGTCTTTCAGTTGAGCCTAACGCCCATTGACTAGTTATGTTCTAATCACATTAGATGCAAACGAGATTCAAAAAACAAATTAAATAGAACAAATCTATCTTCAGTATGGACTATCAGATCTCAAAGCACCAAAAAACAAAAGAGAAAAGGCTCGATTTAACCTGCGACGCATCAGACACCCAAAATCGCAGCTATGCAGTGTGAGCTGAAATGGCGTCACTAGTGGTATTTATACTGTTGGGGCGAGTCGGCTATGGCAACACAATAGATATTCATCCGATGAGAATGTAGTCCCAGTTCTATGGGATAAAAACGCATATATATGTTGATTGTGGCTTTGCCGTCGAATTCAAATCATTTACGCCAATTAGTCGTAAATATTTGTAACTAAATTAAAACTAAGATATACTTAAACAGTAGTAATACACAGATCCAGAGTGGAACGGCTTAGTAAAGCAAACATATTGGGTAATGTGTAGTTTTGGTAATACTGCTAGCTAGATTTATTACACATAGGTATCCAAAACACGACAGAAATGACACAAATTACTAAAAAAAGACACTTTATCAACCTATTGTAGTACATATCAAAAACAGCGCGGATTGATATGCTTTAGTGTTGTAAGAGTGTCTCACAAACCGGATCAAACCAGAATGTGGTTGAATCACCGGATCTACTTTCATTTTTCTGCAATGAGGTGGTGTTTATGTCGAACAATAGAAAAAAAGCCAAATCATCTCCTTTAGCTTGGATTGTCTATTTACAGGTCCGTGTTTTCCTTTTAGTATAGATTGGTTTGTTGTCCTCAAATACTGCTAGTGCTTTTAGTATTTGGAAATCAATGTACAATGTGGTATTATATATTTTCATACTAATAGTACCACAATGAACAGGCATTCATGGTGGTAATTTAGGCTTCAATGTTCAGTTCAGACCATTACAGTGTTAGTGTTGAGTCATGGGTGTACGTGGTAAAAGTAGAAATATCCAGAAATATCCAGAACCTGAGAGTATGCTGCTGTAACTGGGTGGAAAATTACCAGTACCAAGCTGGGAGTTCCTTTTGTTCGCCAGCAGATGGTGCAGTGAAACGACGTGCCATGCGTCACGTCTCTCCCAGTCCATGAAACATACCTACCCCCCTTTCTTTTGTAAAGAAATTAACAACCTTTTTGTTAACTTTGCATGGAAGAGTAGTTTCGATCATCTTGAGAGAGATGCTTTATTTACAGGGGGCAGAAGGTGGATTGGATGTTTTAGTTTTGCACTTTTAAGATCAAATGGTTAAAGAAATGCCTGGAAGCACCAAAGACAATATGGACATTTATACCTCATAGCATATTTCAAAATTTAGGTGGATTGAGATTTCTGAGGGGATGCAACTGTATCATTTCCAAATTGCCAATAAAACTCTTACTTATTATGCTGGAAATTGTATTATATTTACAAATTTTCACCACACAAGGAGATTATATGGAACAATACTAATGTTACAGTTGATCGTAAGGTCTGTATAAATGAAATGAAAAATGGATCGAATGGGGTATGATCTATGTTACTTCTTAATTTGATGATAAAGGTAATATGCTGGAATATGGAGTCTTTCTGAGAGTTAATTCATTACCTGTAAAATCACCTTGGTAAAAGAGCTATCCTCAAAGGTATAATTGAATTAATGAAATGTCATTTGGGTTATCAAAATATTATTATACAAGAGCCCAGTCTATATTAGTAATGTAAAAATAACAGACACAAAATGTACAAACAAGCATATAAGAAGAGAACTTCAGAGTCATAATAAAATTACACCAAAAGGAAAATTCTTCAGGAACCCGTAGTTAAACAAAATTAAATT
>OMLM01003505.1:107414-164375 GCA_900302695.1 Helostoma temminkii
ATGTGCCTTTTGAAAATTCCGGTGTGGTTTTGCAATGAAACTAACTGACACAGTCAGAGAGAGGAAGAGACAACGAGGTGAAAGGAGGGGAACGGCCGCAGAAATGTCAGAGTACTTCAGCTGAAGCAAGATGGATCCTCTCTCTTTTGATTCATTACATAAATACCGTTGATAATACTTTTAATTAGCTGTCATCTGTAGTGTTTCACTGAGCTCCCAACACAACAATGGACTCTAACATTATGGAGATAATAGAAGAATTCATGGAAAGTGCGTTGGTGCAATGGGTACGTCATTTATCATTTATCACTTACAATTACAGAAAAGGTCATCATTTCTGGAGGCAGAGAGAGAGAGAGCGGAGAATAAAACCCAAGACAGTAGAAATCCTCACTGGCTTCTGACCAGTTCTGAACTAAATCCTACATCATTTAGTCATAAGGATTTAGGACATTATCTTTTTCTAGAGAAGTTTTCAGTTCTGTTCTCCCAAACAAATATTAAAGTAGGAGAATAAACAGCTAAATAGTCTGGACACTGACATTTTTCTATTGTGTTTAGAAAAGCAACGCTACTTCTCCTTTTGGCAGCTTCCCTCGACTCTTAATGACCATGACCATTTTTCTTCTCTTAGACATGACACTTCCGTGTCCTTGGGCAGTTTCTGATTTGAAAATAATACAAAGTTATCTACTGTGTATTCAACAACATATATTGCCTTCCTAAAAGCAGTTGATGATTTGTAACAGGCTGGATTTCCAGCTGGGTGGCTCACATGGGGCACCAACCAGCCCAAGGGGAATTTTCCCTTCTAGTCAACGAGCAGTATTTGTGATATAATGACATACTGTTGTTCAGGGGTGTTGTCTTTATTGTTGCCCCTTTCCAAACAGGAGGACAGAGGTCGGGCTCAACAGGAGGCTAGTTTAGTTTTTGCTGAAGGGGACTTTATCAGAACAGTTATTCACTGACATGAGATCCTTCTCTCTGTCTTTTGATGAAAGACATGCACAGAACTGCCGCCCTGTTGCACGGGGTCTCGTTCTGCTCTGCTTCACATTATCAGCTGAACCATCACAAGCTTGTTACCTTGTTTACAGACAGTGCAGTTTTTAGAAGGTGCAGGTGGGAATAAACCTCATTATATTGCAGTTTGCATTGGCACAGCTCTTCTCAGTAGAGCGAGAGAGACCTTGGCTGAGATCCTGCTTGGCTGCCTGTCACTGTGAAGTGCTTCCCAGTGTGAGAGCACAGATCCCACCTGTCCAGACAGGTGCATCTACTCAAGTGGCTTCCTGTGTGAAAATGTTCGCACCTCTCCACTTCCCTCCTCCTTGTGTCTTTTTTTCTCTGTGCCTATTTTCTGTTCCTGTCTTCCTTGTCTTGTCCTCCTTCTGGTGCACGCTCTCCATATATACAACATAATTCCTGCCTTCTTCTCACAGGTTGAGCTGTTTGAGAAGATGGTGGACAGGGATGATGGCATCCCACTCTACAGCCAGTACATGGAAGTGAATTCAGTTTCCCAGAGTACCAAAGACCGCTACCTGAGGCTGACCAATGGGATTTTTCTCAATGAGGTCATGAGGGTCATGTAAGATGTATTTAGATTTTCTTTCATTGCCTTGAGTTATAAAAGGCTGCAACAAACATGACAACTAGACAAGTCAAAATAAAAGCTAATTTGGTGAACATGGGTATATTTGTAGTACATCATTAATGTTAGAGCGGCCTTTAAAATTAGAGTGCTCATTTTGTGCCATTTATGGAAAAAATTACATTAGAAAAGTGAAAAAGTTTACCAGAGTAACCTTGCAGTTAGCTGCAAAAATTGGCCATGGCTTTTGTTAATGAATTAAAATGTGGAAAAGAGCCCACAAATGATTGTTCAGTTAATCTCCAAGGAAACATTTTGTGCAGAAACCATTAAAAGCATTAAAATAAAGACAAACTAATAAATAACAATTATGCATATATGTTTTTATCCACACTAGTGGCGTGGCATAGCTCAAGGTATAGCAAATATCTATCCTAAAAATGAAAAATTGCTTTGATTATCCTCTGATATTTAATGTTGCTCTGGCATTAGGACATTCGCTTTATCTGTTTCCTGACAATATTCCTTCAAAATAAATAGAATCTCACTGTGTTTGATAGCTAATTAGCTAATGCTAGCATGCATCAAATTAGGCTGAACATTACATTTTCTCACCATCAGATTAATAACATCACCACAGTTGCCATGTTTCCATGCTAGCGTTATACAAAAAGCACTAATGTTGCTGCTGTACGAGCAGCCTCACAGAGCCACTATCACGGCTGTAGTCTCTTAGTGTGTTTCCTGCATAAAATTCTAAATTACATTCATCACATGTCCTTTTATTACCCTCACTTTGTTCTGCAGCCGGTATGAAAGGATGCCATCAATGTATGACCCATTCATATTTGCCACAAATTTCCGGTGAATCATGAAATGGGGCTATGAATACGTGCCACCCAGTTAGGCATCGCAGCTGAATTCCTTATCTCCATGTTCAAATTCAACAGAATAAAACCTTTTCTCTGTCATTTGGCAAGACAAGATCTTAGTCAGTATTTGCCGAACAGCTGATTAATTTGGCCTGACCTAAGCCACGTCATTTCAACAAATGATTGCATGTGGATTCTCACTGCCTCCTTCCCAGGCTTATTAAAATTTTATTCACTCTCTGCTTAAATGCTCGGTTGCATAAGAATTTATCATCTGGAGAGACATGGTGCTGGGCTGTTTGATCAAGCTGCAGTAAATACACAGCTGTCTTTTCTGTGTTCGTCCCAGAGACCCAAACCCCAAGGTGGAGCAGCTGTACAACAGTGAGAGAGACGACCACATGCTGAGAGTCCAGAACTTCTCTATTTTAAATCGACACCTCAGAGCCTTCTACCAGGTAGGGGAGGGTCACTGGGGGGAGGAAGGGGAGTTAGATCAGATGAGGGAGGGAAATCAGAAGTGACGGTCTGAGGGTAAACAGGACATGCACAGGTTTTTCTCCACTACCAAATAAACAACTGTATAATGTACTACATTGTTTTTAACAGGTAAAATAATATGTGCTACCAACAGAACAGTTTCTCTTTTAACTATTTCTGTTTACTTGCATCTATGTTCACTTTGTAAACTATATTCTATGAATGAGTAATTTCACATTTAACTAGTAGGCCTACATTTGAAATCACATCTATAATAGGTGACAATTTTGTGTGCACAGCCATTTACAAACAAACACATATGAAGTAAACACAGGCATCCCATGGGCTAAATCTCATGAAATCTCTGAAAAATATTTGTTGTTTACAACGATATTCCACAACCAGCAAGCCAGATATAGATTTACAGTTTATAACGCTTTCAAGTCAATGTGCGCAGGCAAAAAATATCCACAACTGGTCATATTTACACTTCAGTTTTAGTTGGTATAAAGAAAACATGATATGTTAGACAGCATTAAATGTGTGACCTCAGGACTGAGCTGGGTGAGCTGTGTCAACCCTGTCTTTCTGCTGAACAAATTGGCGGCTAGCTTTAGCTTGTGTTTATTTATTATCTTCTCATGTGGCTGTCAGTAAGAGAGAGAGATGCCTTTTCAAAGATATTTCCTTTGAGTTGTTTTTAGGTTCATATTATCTCAGTTAAACCTCCAGAATTTGATATTTTGATAATTTAGCGTAACATAACATCTCAGTGGTAAGGCAGGTTGGAACAGGTAACACTGAGGCGTGACGCAGACTACACAGCCATTTGGAAATGATGTTACTTTGGTTTACTCGCTATCTAAAAAAGTATCTTCAATCTTTTTTTTGTGGATGGACTGAATTGACTCATGATAAATAGAAAAAATGTTGCTTAAATCTCCTTCTGAAACATAACTCAGGGCCATAGCAAATGACAAGGTAGAGGGGGTGATGGAGGAGGACTGGAGAAGCAGTTGTCTAGCTGTAAGGTAGTAAAAACAGAGGACAAGATGAAGCTTAGCTATCATTCTCAACACGCAAATGTTTTGCCCTGAGGATGTTGTAGAAAGTTTGAAGTGTATGCAGGGGATGACGGAGCATTTGTTTGAAAGAGAAGATGAAACAGAAATTTTCCATCCTCGGTACACGTGTCCCTGCTTATTATCAGGCAAATGGTGTGAGACAAAGCTGAGAAGTAGGAGGCTGCAGTTGTGGTTTGAGGGTGGAGGAGGGAAAGAGAATGAAAATCTATCAAACAGCTCTCGGTGTAATGCATTTCATAATGTGTATTTTACGTCCCTGTAGCATTTGAGGAAATGACACAGTTCTTCCCCCAGAGGATGATTCAAAGGCCTCATTTTCAGCAAAGACAGCCTCCACGAGTGGCAGTCAGGTGGACTGAACACGCACTGCTTGGTTTGTCATACAACGCAAGAACATGAGTAAACAAGATTTCACTTCCTGATTTCACCCAATGTCCCGTGAAAACTCATAGTGACTGTGGTGATAATTGAGAAGCTCATATTAGTTGGCGTTGCACTCAGATTTCACCAGGTGAGCTCAGAATAGGCTGTATTGTCACTACGGATGGTAAATTCCACATTAGTCACAGTTTTACTTCACGCTCTCTGTATTTGACGTGTGTGTTTGTGTGTGTTTCTGATTGTTTGTGACCACAGCAACAGTTCAGCGTTGTGAGGTTTAATTTTCTCTGCAGTGATGACTGTGACCGGTGATACAAACCGAGCACTTCAACAGTTTGAACTCATTTATGCTAAGTCATCTGACGCACAGCGTGACTGCCATCTTCTGATTTTATTCTATTCTTCGTCTTCTATCATCCAATTCCTTTTTTATTTGATTCAGTTTATTTGTTGGTTTGGTGGTTTTATCCAGTTCTGTTCAGTTCATTCTATTCTTTTCTATCCCATGCTGCTGTAAGTCTATTCTATTCTATTCTATTCTATTCTATTCTATTCTATTCTTCATTGTCCATTCCAGTTATTGTTTTGTTTGTTTTATTCTACTCATTCATGTTAGTTAGAGTTTTATTATTTTGTTACATTCTATTGTTTGTTGTATTCTTTTCTTTTCTTTTCAGTCTAAATGTCTTTAATGCTTCTGAATTTTCACCCTTCTGTTAAAGGGATTTTAAATGTTAATTTCACTTGCATACTAATTAACTGACCCTCTGCATTTAAAGATCTTTCACTTCAATAAACCGTGACATTTTTAAGGCCAATAAATTATGTTTGAATTAACATAAAAAACTGAGATGAGATGAAATCTGCTTTGCACATGTGCATAAAGAAAAAACAGAGTCATTGAACATCAAAACTGTGTGTAAAGTGAAAATCAGCTCCAACCCAGGCAACACAAAGTAAAATTATTGATGGAAAGATGGAAATTGGAAAAGATAATGTTGCAGATGGATTTAAATTCTATTCACCACCATTGCCAGTAGCTTCATGAAATATTCTTGAGTACTGTAGACAACAGTAAACTATTTTAAGAGTCAGACTCACTCAGGGACAAAGACTAATTTGTGATTTTTATTATTAAAAGCTGTACATCCTCTAGAAATTAACCTTGAGACAATCTAGAAATCAACTTATTGGTCAGATAATTGCACCAAATGTTACTTGTATTGTTAATCTCTTTCTTAAGAAGACTATATCATTACATATTGATGTATAAAATATAGTGCAGGAGGGATTTGAGCAGATACAACCCAGTATGTATCTTGGCTGTATAATGCTGGGGAGGGAACTGTTCACAAGAAGACATAGTATGCCAACAACAACAAGCAGTTTCTATGTAATTTCCAGTCTGGCTGATCTCCTGCAGAAATCTGTTTGGCATCATGAACCATGAGCTGTGTGATGACCAACACAGTTCTGCAGTGGGTAATATCCTACATGCCCTGAAGGAGCAGAAACTTCAGGTTGGCTGCACATGCCTCAGTGAAACTCACACACAGTGGAGTTGGTGTGTGAGTGTCTGCCCCATGGGACATTGCCTTTCTCAGTGTACAGTTTATAAATTACAGTGCAGTAGAGCAGTAGAAAGGGCTGTAATTGTATGTAATTGTGACTTGCTTCTGTGCACTGGTGATGGATCACAAGAGGATGCGAACAGGCTTACAGAGCAGTTGGGACAGCAGCTAGCCAGTGACAGCATGTGGCTTCATGACAGAAATATTTTTAATTAACAGGGAAGTTGTTCTGGTAGTTTAGGACCAATTAAATAAAGTTCTAAAGTAACAGGCTGAGGACCACCTCCACTGGTATTGCACCATATGGAGATGTCAGAGGAAGGTGCTGCAGGTTCATGTGACAAATACTTATTTTTGTTGCCAGAAAATCCAGGTTTTAGGACAGAAATGTGTAAGTAGTGTTTAGACTCTTATATTAGATATATCTAAGAAGCATAAACTGCAGCTCACTAAAACAGACTGAGCACATTGTTTATGTGGTTTCTACCAGTCCTGAATCATCATATTTACTCTTACACATAATAAATATGTTGTAGCACTATACTGTAGTAAAAACACCCAGATTCAAGAGTTTTTTTTTGCCAGGCATAGAGGACAGGAGGACTTTACTGGAGGGAGGTCTTCTCATTTGTGAGACATTATGAATTCAGTAGATGCATTTTTTGTTTGAAATTATGTTTTAGTTTAAAACATTCTGTTGTGGTTTAAAAACATAAACACTGTAAATTATTTTCCGTTTGACACTGAGCAGTTAAACACATATAAATGTTTGTCCTGCAAAGTTTTATTAGACAAATTTCTTTTACAAAGTCACTGGGAATCTTTTATAACAAATAACAATGGATATAATAGGGAAACCAGTGATGCAGGAGTTTAACATGAAAATTGTAAATAGGTGCAGTGAAAAATGTGTGGAACTTAGTGTGAACACATAATTCAAGAAACACAAATTAATCAACATAAATTATAAACAACATAAATTAAAACAATCTCTCCTAAAACAGACACAGCCTCTTCTTATGGCTTTAAGAAGAAACAGTGTGAGGGTATAATAAACTGCGGTTGAACTGCTGTAGTTATTGTTGGGTATATTTATAGATGTCATTTAGGGACGCATGAGGTAATTCTCTCCTGTCCACCTGTAAAGTTATCTGTTATTGAAGCTATTTGTTGCTTTGTTTATTTTAATTAAAATTTTGCTGATGTTCTTGACAAGGTAAAACTGCTCATGCTGAGTTATAAAAAGCCTCCTCTGAAAATGTGGATGCATGATGTTCAGATCCACAGGAGGGTGAATATTCAGCATATTGTAGACCCCAGAATGGTTTAACACCAAACAGGTTGAATTAAGTTTGACAGATTCTCTTTTACATCTTTACAGGTTGAGTTTAAGCACTTTATAAATAAAATACGCATGTTTCACAGCTGTACTTGGATGGGGAGATATTGACTGACCAGCTGGTGCTTTTCTCAGCTGACATTTGACTTGTTGTAGTAAGAAAAGCACATGTGTAACTAATAATATTAACAACATGTCCCAGTAAGAAGCCATAACAGTGAGCCAGTGTGTCCAACACCAGGATCCAGACACTGAAGTAGCTATTTGGGTTTTTTATATATACCTATGCTTTTCCACTGTCAAGTTTAATGTTTAATATGTTTTATTTCTTCAGGCAATTTGTCTTTCTTCAGTTATGACAGTGTTAATGTGCCAGGACAACCTTGTAACAAATGTGTTGGGAAATAATTCCTTAACCTCGGCTGTTTAAAACTGTGGTGGCCATACAATGTAAAATGTCCATCTCTCTCATGTGTATGTGTATTTCATGACGTTATTTATCAAAGTTCATCATACACTTGTTGTCCCTCTGTACCACAATTGCTTGTTATAACAGTTTAATGACAAGCTAAAATCATTCACTAATATTGGCCATGATGTGTTTGTCAGCTTCTAGTACTGTAAGTAGCTTGATAGTTGTTGTTGTGTTCTGGTTGTGAATGACGCCTGTTATAATATTTGTAACTTTGTGCTGTATCAGCATTACCCACATTACCCGTTCTTTTAACCACAAGGGCAACAAAACAAACATTTCCTGGGTTTTGTTGTACTGTGTGAGTGTTATCCATTCATCTGATATTTTTTTATGGTTGTATTTATTTTCTAAAATACAGTACGACTACTTTGATAACCAGATCTCATCCTAAACCTCCTTGACCTGAAAAAACAAAGGAAGAGTTATCAGATAACAGCGCTTTGTTTACACCACGAACTGCTGCAGACTTGTGAAAAAGTTTCTTTCACTCAACTCTTCACATTTTTATTTTTCTGCAGGAAGACCTGCAGCAGTTGATACTGATGCCTCTCCCTAACGTTGCCATTCTGGGGCAGGACCCCTTAACAGGTACGAGATAACAACATGATCCTATCAGCTCCACGTCTCTCAGCAGCAAGAAAGTAATTATACTTCATATCTCTGCAATCTGTGGAACACATTAAGGTGATAATGATAGGGAGGATAGTGGTAAGGGGTGGAGATGATGATGATAATAATGATGGTGACAGTTATTTCTTTGTGTCCTCAGAGGCAGCTGTGGAGGAGCTCAGGCGACTGCTCTTGCTTTTACTAGGATGTGCTGTGCAGGTGACCACACACAACCTTACATTGTCAATGACACCAGTGTTTTACTGAATGTGTAGACCAATGCTTGAAATTAAGGCTCATCCATTGTTCCAGGGAAAAAAAGTAGCACAGGAGTCATATTATAAATAATTTATTATGCTTATTTATAATGGAAAAATGTTTTCTGTTTAAGTAGACAGATCCAGTTCGAATTAATTTGAACGAGCAAAGTCTCACAAACCTGTCAGCTGTTCAGAATCTTGGCTATGCAAGTTCTACCAAATTTACGTATGAAATGGCACAAGCATTAGCTCTGTGCGTGTGACTAGATCACACTCACATTTGTGTGTGTGTCCCTGTGTGTGTGACTAGATCACACTCACATTTGTGTGTGTCCCTGTGTGTGTGACTAGATCACACGCACAGAGGCACACACAACACAAAATCATTTGGAGACCCACACAACAGGCAAAGACTAAAAGCTGGAAAATCCCCAGAAGGCAGCAACAATAATGAAAATATCAAAGATGTGCCATGATAATGGGATCTTCCTCCCAGCCACATTCATCGTCTACTGGTGAGGATTCAGAAATAAATTAGAAACAGAGAAATCAGACTGTATTTACAATGTGAAATGGAAAATATAATAGGACTTAATTTGGGAACAGGGTTATTAAGTTTGGATCAGTTAAAAGCAGGATTCAGGACAGTGATGGGAAACTGAGGGACAATTGTAAATTTGAGGAATGCTGTAGACAACCAGGATCTTATACTAATTTTATTGTACATTTCATTTTATTTTTACATTTTAGCCAGTCCAGTGGTGAGGTGTGGTCAGCTTGTTTATGTTTAAACAAATTTTAATATTACACAAAAATAACCAGAGCAAATGCAAAATGCAGTTTTTAAATGATGGTCAGAAGTTAGGTCGGCCACTCATGGGAAGTTTTATCACTGTAACATTTTTCTCCATATGTGGATAATGGCTCTTAGTGTGGTTCACTGGAGTCCCAAAGCCGTAGAAGTGGCTTTGGAACCCTTTCTCATCTGTTTTTAATTTTTTTTTTAGATTGCAGCATGATGTGTTGCTTTTTGAGATCTTCTAGCGTCACTTGTTTCAAGCAGCTTCTATTTAAGTGTTAAGTTAAGTGTCTATTTAAGTTTCTTGATACAACAGGTCTGGCAGTAATCAGGCTTGGGTGTAGCAAGTGAAACTGAACTCAGCTTTCCAAAATAATGTGGTTAATCATAGTCCATTTATGATTAAGGGTGGTCTTGCTGTGGATCAGGAAGTAGAGTGGGTCATCCATTATCTGCTGGGTCAACAGTTTGATCTCCCGCTCCTCCAGTCTCCACGTTGAAGTGTCCTTGGACACCTTGCTTAAAAAATCAATAAGACATTTAATTGATGATTGAATCAGCTGCACACACACACACACACACCTGAATCCATTTCATGCCTCTGTGTCTGCAGTGTGAGAATAAGGAGACGTTCATTCAGCAGATCCAGTCTCTGGACATCGAGACCCAGGCAGCCATTGCCAGCTGTATTCAGCAGGTATGTTAAAGTGCAGAATTAATCAATTCAAGGACCTCCCCAGTATATAAAGCATTCGCAGACCGACTATCAGCATGAGGACTTATAGTCCAGCAGAGACTATTCTGAGAGGGTTTCTGTTCCTAAATGTGATTTAGCAAAGAATTTCTTCACTGTCTGCCTGGAAGGCAGAGAGAGGATAACTATTATACCTTCTCCTGGTGCTTCAAGTAAGTGTGAAAATGAGCTACTTGTCATTCTGCTGGCAGCCTTTTAAGGACCTCTGGGTGCCCCTTGCTGCCACCGTAGGATGGATTTTTCACCCCTCGTGTCTACCTCTCCACCTCCACCTTCGTATCATCCGCTCTCCTTCATCTCTTTTCTGTCATACTCCATTGTCCTTTCCAATAAGGCTTAAATGCCAAATTGTACTCTTTTAAAAATACCCCCCATGAATAATTGCCAGCATTACAAAAACAGCATGTTGCATACCAGCATGTCTAAATTACAGTAACAGCTTGTTGCCACCAGCATTTTCTGTGCCAGGTTCCTCATTCTCATAAATCATAGAGGTGAGAGGTGCTTTTCCTATGTGGATGGATGCACCTCCTGCATGCTGTTCATATGTCTTTCAAAACGGTCTACATGATCATTAGTTTTGAATGCATTAGTCAGGCTTTTTTGGACACACTTGCCAGAAAGAACTAGTTCTTCCCTGTTGTACACACATGCATCTCTCTTTGTATTCACACAGTCTTCACACTGTCTGCATCATTCATCTCCAGATCTGTCATTTTGTCAGTATCTCCCAGACTCATATTGATCAGACAGAGACCTGAGAAACTGTTCTTGCTGCAGGTGACTCAGGATCCTCGCATGGTGCTGCCGCTTCAGTGGGAAGAGCTGGTGGAGGTGGAAGGTGCAGACTTTCAGGTGGTGTTCAGCTCCATGGCCAAACAGATCCAAAGCCTGCTGGCACAGAGAGACACTCACCTGGAGGTATGCACACACACTTGTGTTGAAATTGTTTGACATTTATTAAAATACACTCATTAGAGGAATAGTACCATGACCCTTATGTCTGTATCCCAAATATGAAGTGACAGCAAGTAGATAAACTTAGTTTAATGTAGAAATAAAGAAAATGAAGAAAACGATCTATAAACCCCTTTAAAATTATTTAGTTTCTGGTTGTAAGATAACCATCACTAAAGTCACAAAATCACTTTTCCCATACATTAGTAAAGGTTTTAAATCAAATTAATATGAGATGAGAGTGAGGTTCTGAGCAACTGGTAGGCAGGTATCAGTCAGGTTGTTTTCAGTCTTCATGCTAAGTTGAGCTGAGCGAACCAGCTGCTAGTGGTAGCTTCATACTTAAAATGCGCTCGGGACCTGTAGATTGTTTTCCATTTTACCAACATGATAAGAAATTCTTTTGTTTTCATGAAGATCTGAACTGAAGAACTGAAAATTAGGCTTTTTTTCCATCAGTGCTTAATTGTGTCACATTTGATCAACAATTAATATCTGCTCAGATCTCATATTCAGTGCAAAGCTATTATGTAACACTCACAGTAATTCTGCCTTTTAACCGACACAATCTATTAGTAAAATGGTATCTCAAGTGAGTTGGCCGTTGAATAGATTAATATTGAAATACAAATGATTACACTGTGGAATTTGAGGTTGACAAATTAGATATTAATGAATTGATTTAATACATGAAAAAAGTTTTTTCATACATCTACATATATCTGTACCAGTTTTTGTCGAACAGAGAGTAAATATTAAAATAAAAATATAAAAAAATATATAATAATTTTTCATCAAATTATCTCCACTGCCTCAAATAAATCAAGAACCTACCTTGTTATTCTTTATAACATGTGTGGTTTATGCTACCACAAAAAACAGAACTTTGTATTGCGACACATAGACTGTAAAAAGAAAAGTAATTTTTAGATTTATTGTCTAGAACAAACAAATGCGTATGAACACTATCATGAATAATGTCTGGAGTCAATGCCGGTTTAAAAGCTTTAAAATCATAACAATGTATTCCTTTGTGTTTCCAGTTTCTTCTTAGTGCTTGTAATTCTCCCATAGTTTATCTTGCCTTTAAATCTTTTTTTCTGTCTGTCCTCTTTGTCCCTTGCCATTTCTACTGGTCCATCCCTGTCTGACAGAGGATAGCAGAGCTGTGTCGAGAGAGGGAGGCCCATGCTGACTCAACCACTTCTCCCCTCGGTGGTCTCAGCGAGGAGCCACCCCAAAGTCTGGCACTCCAGCTGGCAGACAACAAGGCCAAACTCCGTCGCCTTAAACAGCAACTGTGAGTGTGTGTGTGTGTGTGTGTGTGTGTGTGTGTGAGCATGGTGGAAAAGCTCAGGAGCTTAGAGAAGTTGTGATAAAGGTCAACATGAAAAATGTGCAAATGATTTTTGTCACAGTTTACATTACACAAAATTGTGAGATGTTATCAGCCATGATTAAGGAACAAATCAGGTAGTCACTGCTGTTATCCCTTTCACACAGTGTATTCACAGTAGACTGTATCTTAAAGGTCACTGCTACCCAGTTACAGTAGCTACAAATACACACATTACACACAAACACGTTTGGTAGAAATACACACATGTATTTTGCACAAAATATTTTATCAGCAAATTAACAAAATACCACTGTATAAATGTGTATTGCATTTTTTGACACTGATGGTTTTGTGTGTGACTTGTTTTTTAGGGAAGATAAAGGTGATCAGATATTGGATTACAAACAGGAGATACAAACTATGGAGGAACAGCTCAAGAAACTTCAGAAAGATGTATGAACACAGATTCACCCCTGGTTGAACCTGAGTTGTCCTTTTTTTTCAACACAGACTAAAACGCATAAAGCTTTACTAACTGGGCACCAGCTCCAAATCACTGTATATTATCCCTTAAAAGACTGAAGCACAGCCAACAGCACAAAACACAGGTGGTGTTTAATAGCCAACAATTTGATTCCGCTTAGGTTATGTGTTTAGTAATAATTATACTACAGCCATTGAAGCCAAGTTCTGATCATAGCCACAGACGTTTTCTCTCCCAGTTTGCTTCTCAGCTTCGCATTTAAATACTCATATAATCCAGAAAAAAACAAACCTTACTAAAGGTAGTATAAGGTTGTAGAAGCCTTTCTTATTTTCTTGTTTTTGCTATATTTACTCACAAGTGCTTTTTCCACCAGAAGATCACAGTTTTGAAGTTGAGAGATGTTATTTGACATTATAACAAATTGAGAGAGAGTATCTATCCATGAGATTATTTTATGTAACCACTGTAAGACTAAATTAATTAATTTAAACCTAGT
This sequence comes from Helostoma temminkii, assembly GCA_900302695.1. Classification (NCBI taxonomy): domain Eukaryota; kingdom Metazoa; phylum Chordata; class Actinopteri; order Anabantiformes; family Helostomatidae; genus Helostoma; species Helostoma temminkii. The sequence continues at coordinate 120,916 of OMLM01003505.1, forward strand.
CTAAATAATACCTTTAAACTAAGATGTCGTAGAAAATATGTTCTATCAATTCTTGTGAGGACATTTCATACATCCACACGCACACACACGTATATGCACCTTTCCTTCCTGTATCAGACTTGGTCAACATTTGCTGTACTTCACATTGCTGATCTGTTCACAGCCTTTTTTGACCTCATCCCCACTGGTGAATGTGTGTATATGTGTATGTGTGTGTGTGCAGAACCGCTCTCTGCAGAGCGAGGTCAGGGGCATGCGTGCACTGCGAGATGAGCTGGACTGCGCGCGAGAGCGAGCTACGCGGACCGAGCAGCTTCAGACCGAACTTCAGAGCTGTAAACACAGATTGCGCAGCCTGGAGCTCACACGTACTCAGCTGAAGGTACACACACACACACACACACTGCAAACACATAATTTAATGCACCCACTTCTAAATAAGTAACACGCAGCACAGCTACATCTTAACCTCAAAATGTTTTATTATTATTATTCAAAATGATGTGGCTTTATATATATCGATATCTCCTATACAGTACAATACAGTGCCTTTATGCACATTTGTTCACACAGTTTATAAAGCAAGGCCCTAAATATTACCAGCAATATCAGGAAGATCCTTCTTTTAAACTATTCACTGAGCAGCTATTATTTTTTTAAAAAGAAGCACCACTAAATCTGAAAAGCCATCTCACGGCTATAAGTGTTTCAATCAGGAGAACATATGAGCAACTCTAAGGCTCAAAGACAGAGAATGAGATTATACTGAGTGATGTCATCAGGATTTAAAGCCCAGAGCGGCTTCATTGACAAAGAGCAGGAGTGTGGCTTCAGTTATTGGAGCTTTTACACCCAAATGAGATTTATTCTGTGGCAGTATAACTGTTCTGAGGCAGAAAATGTGCTCATATTCTTGTAAAACACCCCGCAGTGTCCTCGCTGTCACCTTCTCATTCTTATAAACCATTTTGCCTTCATACTGCTTTCCTGTTCTGCAGCTGCAGCCCAAATTAGCTGGAAGAATGAATTTATTGTCATGTTTGGAATTATAATTAATTTTGACAAATTCACAGTTTTTCAGAGGAGCTAACACTGAATGTTTATATGTGCACACATATATGTGCACGTTTCTTTTTAAAAAAGAAACACGCTCACCACATCAGCACACTTAAATGACAGCTCCGGATTATAACAGTTTAGGTGTTATTTTCATAGTATTTAGTTTTATGTCTATCTGCGATAACACTGTAGTCACTTAATTGCTGAGACCTGGAAACTCACGACATCTCTGAAAAGATGTCAGGCAGGTTATTACTGACATAATTTACTTATTTTCAAAATAAAGTACTTTAGATAAACAGGCTAAAATGTTGCCTTGTTTACAAACTGTCTGATCGTCTGTCTGCTTGTGATATTGCAGTAAGTAAGTACGATGGTATCATAACTAAGTAATGTACTAAAAGCTTTATGAAACTAAAAAAAAAAACACTGCAGTTTAACGTGTACTCATGATGTACACTACCAGTCGAATGTTTGACAACACATAGAAATCATGTTTCTGAATGAAAAGCAGATTGTACAACATCTAATTAATCAGAAATACAATTGACATAGACATTGTTAATATTGTAAATATGTTGTAGTTATAAGGATAACTAATCTTTAGATCTTTATGGATGAAGATGTGTAATTTCTTTCATGAAAAACATGGTAAATCTTTTGTCTTGAAATGTTTCACCATTTTTTTGGTGACAGTTTTCTCAGAAGACCAAAATGCAAAGCAGCCTCAGTCAAGCAGTTTATGTGTTATTTACACATATGTTGTCATAATTCAGAAGATATTCAGGTGTGATCCCTTTGGTAGTATAAATTTGGTAGATAGAACAGTTGTTTGGCATCTTGGTGGCTTGACATACAAACCAGCTGTATTCAAAATAGCCCAGTTTCACTTAAGTTTGAGGACTTTTGTTGCATGTTATTCCTCATCTTCCTCACCTTTTTCAGTCTACGTCTCCAGTGTGACTGATTTTATTATAATTACAGCCATGAAACCTGAAACGTATCTGAAACCCTTAATAGTTAATTACGTAGATTTATCAAACACATTCTGGGAAACCAGTAGTAAAGTTGTAGGCAACTGCTAGAAAGTAGGTATAGAACAAAGAACACTACTGCTATTGATCACATGGTTTAAATAAAGTCCAGACTGTATTGACAATGCTAATACCATCATACACGCTGGAAGTAGACAAGTGTAAAAGATCGCTAATCTTTGAGCGCTGCAGCTACAAAAGACACACATATAGAATGTCAGTTTCTCCGCAAATATTTGGTCTAAACCTCCTTGAAAGTCTGATGATGACGACATGATGACAACTCATCATGCTCGTACGGTATAATTAACGTTTCCTCTCTCTTTGTGCTTGGTGCCCCCTACAGGAGCAGCAGCAGCTGTGTGCAGCACTGCAGGAGACCAAAGCTCTCCTGGAAGAACAGCTGGTAGATGCACGGGCACGTTGCTCGTCACTAAGGGAGCTGGAAAGGGACAATCTTCTGCTGCGTCAGAAAATCATGGATGTAGAAGCGGTGGGTGGAGCAAAGTTGGAGCAAGCTGTTTCTCTGTTTGTCTTCTTATTAGTATGAATATATGAGTATATCAGTGTGCACATATGTTTTTATCATTAGCTGTGTCTAGTTCTGCAGAATGTTTGTGTGCTTGTACACGTTTCTCTAAATGTGTTACTAAGTGTTGGTTTTCATGCACAGAGATACAGTTTTTAGGAATTTACCAGCCTTGTTATAGACTGTCTTGTTTGTGCTTGTGTGTGTCAACAGTTAATAAAAGAAAGTTTTGCCTCTGCCTCTTGAAATATGTTTTGCTGTAATGAATGTGGGTATTTGTGTGTGTGTGTGTAGGAGCGGGACACTGAGAGGCAGCGAGTTGATGAGCTGCTGGAAATGAACATGAGCCTTGAGGCAGACCTGAGGCACAGTAGCAGCGGCGGCAGTGTTCCTGTTGCAGAAACTGTGGGTCACCACCGTTTCCTCCAATCAGAACTGGACTCTGAAGAGGAGCCGAATGAAATGATTGGTCAGAACCCCTGCCTTTCAGCTCCTTGTCATTTAAGACATTTTAATTAACTGATAAGAAAAAATATGTTGAGGTAATGCTGGCCTGCAGGTTATCAGTCAACAATAACCAAGTGAACCTCTTTGTGTATCCATTTCTCTTTTACTCCATTTGCTTTTTATGCCTCTCTCCCTCATCGTTTTTCATCTTTTTCCTAGCTTTATTTTTTATTTATGACTGCTTCTGTCTCAGATCAGAAGCCACTAAGCGTGGAAGTGGGCGAGGCGTCAACGCTGAGGCTCCTGGGAGCAGAGCAGGAGAATGCAGAACTAAGGAGACGACTGGAGGAGCTTCAGGCCCAGCAGGAGGTCAGGGTGCAAATAAGGCAGTTTATGACTCACAGATTAATCTGTAATAATGCAGTAAGATAACTAATCCAAAACAGTTTGCCTCTCCAATGACAGAGGTTAAAATTTGAAGTGGATCATAAACATAAGACAACTGCTACATGAATAATGAAGCACTGGATGGATCAGTGATGGCAGTAAAAGATGGGGGCGACAGGACAAAGCTTTAGAATCATGTATCTAACTCCACAATATGTAAAGAGTAGTATAGAGTACACACATGAATTTAAGTATTTTATTGTTAATTTGATATTTTGTTAATATCATGTCTGCTCGAGCAGTTATTACAGTCAAGAATGTTTAATGAATGTACAAGTAGACTTGGCCTCTTGGAGTCTGAACAGGAGTCTGAGCCATCCATCTCCTCTCTCTGCAGCCTGATTGTCCAGATGCAAAGGATGAGCTGGCTTGCCTGGAGATGGAGCACCAGAACACACTCAGGGAGGTGAGCAGAGAGGAGAGTGAAGATTTTTACAGACCTGAATTTGACACATAGGTCTGCTTTGTCAGACACAGTGTCGGGTGACACTAGGTGCTATTTCTTAGAATAAAAGTAAGAAACTAAAAAATGAAATATTGATGCTATGTGGTAATGTCTTGTGGTTTTGTATGGCAAATAAATAGATATCTAGTTCTGAAATGATGAGCTTAGTAAGTCATTACTGAAACAAATGCATCATTACACCTGTATGTACTGAACTGCCTAGCATGTCATAAATCTAGATAAAATAAAACACTCACAAACACAGTAGCTACATCAGCTGGATTGAATTAATCATAATTAGCTTGCAAAATTAAAATGAAAGGTAACATTTTTACAGTGTATCTGTTGGATTCTGCTTTCATCTACGATAGCTTCTTCCTGCTGTTTGGCTTTTTCTTCTGTGGTTATTTGTGTAGAAAACTGCCTTTATATATGTCTTTTATCTGAACCAACAAGAAACCATTTAAATCAGTTTCACAGTCTGTATTTATTTATCTTTCACTTTTTGTCTGACTTTGTTCCTTGCCTTGAACTTGGATGCATTTAAGAAAGAACAAGGGGTGGTTTCTGTCTTTTTTCTCTCATTTATGTTCAATACATGGAAGGTCCAAAGGAAAGGAAACAAGGACAAAAAAAGCAAAAATGCAGGACATTTAAAGCTCTCAAAGGCATCAACATTTCTCTCCCATTATGTTTGCAGTTTCAAAACTTGAAGAATGAAAATGCCACTTTGAAGCAGCACCTGGAACAGCTTGTGACCAAACTGCAACATCTAGAAGACAAGAGAAAAGATAAAGGAGTGGGGAAGCCAGACCGAGAGGAGGAGGAGAAGGGGGAGAGAGGAGTACAGGGCTCTGAATCCAGCAGGGGAGAGGGGGAAGGAAGGGTGAGGATGATGGAGGAGAGGGAGAGAAGAGTAGAAATAATCAGGGCCCAGAGGGAGGCTGGAGTTGGTGAAGAGGTCCTCCTTGTTCAAGGGGGAAATACTGAACCAGGAGGTGATGGGGAGATGAAGCCCAAAAGTAGAGGAGAGGCAGAAGGAGGGCAGAAAGACACAGAGAAACAGGAGAAAAAACAGACTGCAGCATCAACAAGCCCAGAGACCCAAAAACATTTAAAGAGTGTAGAAGATAATGCAGTGGCCACAGCTGCACAGCAGCCTGAATGTCCCACATCGGGTCCTGATGTGGAGCTTCTGACGAACCGGCTCCAGGAGGCTCAGGAAGAAGCTGACAGACAGGCGACTGTGGCCCAGGACTTGCGCACCAAGCTGGCAGAGCAGAGCAGGAAAACCTGGGAGGCTGAGCAGAGGCTGGTGGTCCTGGAGGCCGAGCTGCAGCGTCTGAAGAAAGCAGCTGAGAGTCTGGGAGAGGCCCGCAGGCAGATTGAGGTATGGATGGATGAATGGAAAGAGGGAAGAAGGTGGAATGGGCAAGTGATTAAATTTTTGTATGAAATGCTAAGACCATGGATATTTGGCTGGTAAAATACATGTGTTTAATAACCTTTAATGACATTATGCCAACGCAGTTTTAAAGCACACCAAGGGTTGATGCTAAAACCCTGCTGAGCTGACATGAGAAATATATTAATGTAATGATTCACAGGTAATTAATTATACTGGTAGCACCACAAAGTGGTCAAGCTTGATTTCACACTTGTGTGTTAGTACAATAATTATAGAGAAAGTAAAGGTTATGCACCCTTTCACTAATAAAATAACTGCAACCTACTTACATTCCCAGCATCTTCAGCTTCTCTTTGTGTTTAGCGCTGAGTACCATTAGCATGTTAATATGCTAAACTAACATTATAGCTGCCAAACATCTGCATGTTGGCATTGTAGTTGTGAGCATTTCAGCAGTTTTTGTTAACATTAACTCAAAGCACAGTGCCAAATTACAGAGAGTTGTCTAAACACCTGACTTAAGACTCATAGATTTGTTGCATATTCATTTAACCTTCTGTGCGCTCACTTTAGACTGTTTAGATGTTTAGGTCACACCAGGAATAAACTGGCTTGGAAGTGAACCCGAAAAGTTACTAAATTGCATATTCCTTCTACAGCTCTATGTATTTTTTTTAATGTAAGTTCAAATGTCAGTTCATACATGTACACTATAGTTGTCAGATTATTGGGTACAGAATGTATACACACGTGACTTTATGGATTGATGGACAGTTTTACAGCTAAATTAATTTTGTGTTTTATTCAGGTGCTGCAGTCTGAGGGTCTGGCCATGGAGGAGGAGCTGTGCCGCCTTCGAAGCCAAGCGGAGCTTCACAGGATGCAGACCACGGTCATCGCCACCCTGGAGGGAGAGAGGGCCGCATTGGAGAGAGACAGAGACACGCTGCGAAGCACAGTGGATGCCTTGCGCACTGCTCAGCGAAAGGTTGGAGAGTACATATGCACGAACACAAACACACGCTGTAATGAAGACTGTGACACCAAACATTTTCCTGACCACAGCAAATGTCACTTTACTTCAGGGAAGATAAGCGAAGGGTAGATAAAAAAAAAAATGTACAAGCCAGATGAAAGAGAGAGGTTTTTTGATGTAGCACGAAGCCTCAGTGAATTCATTCAATCTCATTATTCTGTAATCTCTTTAAATAATTACTTGTTTACATTAAATTCACTACGTTAGTTTGGGATTCTGCTTGCTAAATTGATTTCTTTCACCATGTCTTGTATTTATCTGAAAACTAATTATATTATTGCAACGAGAAATTGCTCAGCAGGAGGTGGTTTTGACAGCGTGAAGTTAAAACGGGTGATTTAAGCTCCTCTGAGAGTAAAGCAACATGTTTTTATGCATCCAGTACTGAGTGAGTGAGTTTTGAAGTGTACAACTCACATATTGACAACCAACTCATCCACACTCAGAGGTGAGATCACAGGTTAGGGTTTTGGTACAACATATTTCAGTGTTTCCCCAGATGAACATTCATGGAAAAGCTCAAATAAAAATGACTCTTTTCAGATACTGCAGGATATACAAGAAAATCTTTGTGAATAGTGCATGTAATGTGCTATTTGCTGTAAAATTGCAAGACATCAGAGAAATTGCAAGCTAAGGAGAAGAACAGTGTTGAGTCAGCGTTAAAGAAACACCATATAAGGGAGTTGTGTATCCCTCCTGTTTAGAGAGAGATGTACATAATCCTTCTTCTGATGTTGTAATAGTCTACTGTGTTGCTTCTTTCTGTTCAGAGAAGATCCAGCCTTTACTGAGAACGATGTAGCCTTACAGTACATTCACTAACCCAAACAGTACACATCCTTTAAATACAGTTGCTTCAGCCTTTTCTGTGTTAACCAGTGTTCAGCTGTAAACACACCAACTATATGATCTATGAAATGTGGTTTCTTAGCATAATGTGCTAATACACAGCAAGTGACACATTGTTGTTGTTTGCAGCGCATCATCCTAAACATAAAACACAGTGGAGTATTCTTTTAATTACACTCTTAAACATTCATTTTCTCTCTAAATGCCGTGCTGTCATTTCTGTAATAACTTCAAATAACTCCAGCTAACACCACAGGCAGCACCAAATGAATTTGTTCATTTCCAGATTCCACTTGTGTTCGGGTTCAAGTCAGAATTAATGGTGGGGATAACAGTGCATGGTAAATGAAACATGATGTTCACTTCTTTCAATTGTAAGGGTGAATCAGACTGAAATAGGAAATTACAACTCATCTACATCCTCTTTATTCCCTATGCTTCCTCATTGTTTGGTGGGTTTACTGAACTGTTCTCAGCTGAAACATAATCATATGAAAATGCAAATTTGATCTCTGGGAATGTGATTCTAATTCCTCATGAAACTGGCTTTTAAAGTAGAGCTAAATGTGAGGTTTCTTCTGAACAAACAAAAGTTTGTCAGTTTCATTTATTCTTATACACAAACACCTACTTTGCCAACCACTGTTGGATCTGTTGAATTCAGTTTTCCTCAGTTTTACCATTAGAAAACATCATATTTTTCCTAACATGTTAAACCTGCATTGTTTATGCCTATGTTTGCAAGCTTGCAATCCTCTTCCTCCCTTTCTCTGTTGGCATGTTGATGAATTCATAGAAGTAGTTCAGGGGATGTGAAACCATTGGCAGGAATTTGCATGAAAGTGCATGCGTGAACTGTACTTAAGAACTGTTCTTGATTAGCCTATTCCTCTTTCTGCCGCTTTATACTTAATTTAATTTACCACACTTCAGTAGGCAGTACACAGAAAGAGTAATACCCCCTCCACCACTGCATGAGATAAACACATGTTTCTAGAGATCAGAAACAATTTTCTGGCCAACAACTTCTTACAGTTACAAATGGAAAGTCCCTTAAGTCCAAACCACACTTAAGTTTGAATATTGACTGTTTCTATTTGGTGTTTTTAAGCATTATAATAAGTGGTAGGTTAGGGAGTGGTTATACCAAGAGGCTTCACACAAATACTTAGCTAAGCATTAACTTAGCATCCATCTTGTCTTATTTGCCAGGGTGAACAGTTGGAGCTCACCACCCAGACTCTCAGGGCAGAGTTGGAACGTCAGGGTCGAAGTTTGGAGACTTCACGTCGTCGGGAGGAAGAGCTGGAGGCAGAGCTCCGCGAGGCCAGCCGGGAGACAGAATCTCTGGCCCGGGCACGTGACCAGGCGCTGCTGGAGGCCTCACGGCTTGAGCAGGAAAAGGAGGCATCTCAGTCGGAGCTTGATGACCAGCGGAAGGAGGGGAGGCAGAGGGAAAGGGAGGCAGCGAGACTGAGGCAGCAGCTGGAAAGCACGACCCTGGCCCTGGAGCACAGCAACCAGAGAGCTCGGGCTCTGGACGCTGAGCACAGGTACACACACACTCCTGTACAGACACTTAACCTTGTTCATGAGCTGAAGTATGCAATTAACTTTATAAGGCATCAGAGAGAGCTACTTAGCTGCACCATGCATTTATCTATAATGTCAAGTCTATCTTCATTGAAGCTACTGTCTGGCCTGTGCTGCTGGTGTGTGTTTGTGCAGACGTGTGTGTCAGCAGCTGTCTGAGTCCAAGGAGCTCTGCACTCGGCTGCAGGACCTGGAGAAAGAGCTCAGCACTCAATTAACCAGCATGGAGGAGGGCAAACAGCAGCTGCAGGAACAGTACACAGACGCCCAGGCCAAGATTAGCTCACTGTCCCAGGTGTGTGAGTGAAATATTGTAGTTTATTCACTGATGTAAGCACTGCTGCAGGGAGAGTAATCTCTGCCTTATTATTTTATCTAAAGAAAAAACTATATGCTCCTTTGTTTACAAACGATAAACAGAAATTCAGTTCATATTTAACAAATACAATGCAGGGATAAGCTAGTATGAGGGGAGGTTAAAAAACGTACAGACAAGACATCCAGATGTCCCCAGCAAAGGGGAATGGAGAACAGGTGTGCAAGTGGGTGTGGGGGATCAGGTGACAGGAAAAGGTGTGAAAGACTGAGATAACTGCAGGACAGGACTGCCAGGAATTATTGAACTGTCACAGTATATAATAATTTAGTATGTTCAAACTGAAAAAGACAGTGTGTTGTTGATAAACAGTATTGTACCCTATTGATAAATACAGTACACAACAATATATTGTGGATTTTAGAGTAAAATGTAATTTAGTTCGGATTTGTAGTATTGTTTTGTCTTAGTATATTTACATACTGATGAATTCAATATCTGAACTCACTCTCTTTCTTATCAGGCCTTGTCCAGTGAGCAGACACATTCTCAGGAACTATCCACTGAAGTTCAACATCTCAACCAGAAACTGCTAAAAGCCGAGTCTGAACTAAAGACAGCCTCTGATTCTCTCAACCAGTCACAGGAGAGAATAGAGTCACTCTCCCAGTGCCTGACGAAAACCGAATCTCTTCTCCAGTTGGAAAAGAGAAGAGAAAGTACGGAGATGGACACTATATCTAATTCAAATTCAGACTCTGCAAACAAAACACGCATTTGTGAGTCACACACCCAGGTGACATCTGACGTGGATCAGTCCTCTGAAGTTAGCAAAGATCATAACCTTTCCGTGTACCATGATTATGCCACAGGAGAAACAGAGAAACATCTGAGTGAGAGGTTGATCGAGTTGGAAAAAGAGGTGTGTATCTGTGTTTGCACATATTAGAGCTGGATGTATATGTTTGTATGTGTGGTTCACTGCATCCACTGCATTAAGGAGACTATCTATATTATGCTGAAATTCTTACTTCAGGGACGCTTGATGACTATCAGCTTACTGTAGACCCCCACTTTCCCAAGAGCAGCACTTATTTTCAGAACTACTGCTTTATCTCTGCTCATCAGTTTTTATAATGTCACCTCGGCTACTGTTAATCTTCCTTATCTCCTCTGCTGCTCTCAGGCTTCAGTTCTTACTCCTTCTCCCTCTCTCTCTCTCTCTCTCACACACACACACACACACACACACACACACACACACACACACACACACACACATATAAATTCTAAGATCAAGCTGTAACGGGTGCATCCAGCATCACCAAAGTCAGGAATGTCATTTTAAGTTTTAGATTAGGATAGATGAAGCAAAGCACTAACATGCTTTGGGGTTTAATTCCTCCATACTAAAGCGCAGGTTTGTTTGTTGTACAGATATGTATTTGTACATGTGTGTTTTCACATGTACTCTATGTTATAAAAATTAGAATTACACTTATGTGAAACAAGTTTTTAAGTGAAAACATACCCTACCGTTCAATAGGATAGTCATTGTCAAAGTTACAAATAATAATTTTATTTGTATAATAATTGTGTCCTTCAGACGTTGCTTTAGTCATTGAATCCTCCATTTGCAGCCTTGTAGACTTTAGACATTCTATTTTTCAATTTGTTGAGATAATCTGAAGAGATTTCACCCCATTGTTCTTTTTATTTGCCAGTCTGAGCCTTTTAAATTGATAAACTCACATCATGATGATGATGGGCCCCAGCGTTCCTTAAAAACTGTTGTTTCCAGCTCAGTAGTCATTTACAACATTAACACTGTCTACGCTGTATTTCTGAACGGTTCGTTCTTATAAAATCATGTTTTCTTGAAAAACAAGGACATTTATAGGTTACATCAAACTACCTCAAACCTATAAATGGTAGTGTATTTTTAGAAATCTGAATTCAGTTGTTCGGCTTTCTAAATCTGAAAAACCAAAAAACTCATTTATAAATCCATTTGTGCCCTTAATTCACTGCTGTGCAGAATCAGTTTTGAATCTACAGACGTCTCTTACTAGGATTCAGACAGTTTAGTCACCCCTTCCTGGCAGATCCTCTCAGGTTCCATTAGATCTGATGTGAAGTGTCTTCTGGTCCCTTCATGGTTGTTGTAGGGGCTTTAAATTAGCGCTTCTGTTGGGTCACTCAGGGACAGTCAGAGACTTGGTGACTTGGTGAGACTGAAGGCCATCCTGCGTTGACTTCAGTTCATGCTTTAGCTTATTGTCCTACTGAAAGGTGAACTTTCCCTCCAGTCTCAGGTGTCATGCACTCTGGACATAGGTTTTCGTCAAATACTGTGGCTGCACTCATCCATTCTTCAGTTCTGATCAATCTTCCTTTCCTTGTTGAGTAGCCCTTCCGTAGCACAAGGCTGATACCACCATGCTTCACCACAAAGATGGTGTTTGCCAGACTTAAAATAGCACTAGTTATCAGTCTGCTGTTTGTATTTTGATTAGTTCAGTAGCCCATCCTGTCCAGAGGGGAAAGACACTCATTCCACTTAAATGTACAGTGTAGATTAGGAGTAACATAAAATAAAACTATTCAAGTACAAGTACCTAAAATTTTACTTAGTACTACTACTATACTAATAAATAAGCACTGCAGTAAATCTAGATGCACTAGAGATACTGGCTGGGAAAACATTATAGTAAAAATGCAGGAAGTCCGTAGAAAAAAGCAGAAGTAGAAATCCCCCGCGTAGCAGTGTGATTCTGTTAGGTGCTGGGAGGAAATGTGAAAGAATGCAAAATGAAAAAAAGAGCTGAGGCTCACCAAAACTCAGTCCTAGACTCTCTAGACGATGCACACATGAAATGTGTGGTCTCTGTGCCAATACTTGCCAAAATGTTCAAAGAAATTCGTACAATGCAGTGGCTGTAGAGTTAAGTTATCATTTTGGATTTTATCTTTTGCAGTTCATCTCTCTATTTATTGTTTACATTTGCTGCTTTACTGAAGTGTTTTGAGAGGTCAGCTGCAGATTCCGTTCACATGGATATTTTGAACAGAGCGTGTAATGGAAAACGTAGTAGCTATTACAACACATGACTGTGGATGTTCTCTCTGTGTGAAAATGAAAAAAAGAGTTGTTTTTCCCATCAGAAAGCACTAGCAGTTGCAGCACAGGAGGCTTTGCAGTCACGCTTGTCCCAGTCCCAGGAGGCATGTGAGCACCTTAAGGAGCAGCTGGAGGCTCTGAGGCGGCACTCCCTCAGCCTGCAGGACTCCTGCACCAGACTACAGACTCTCAACACACAGCTACAGGTGAACAGGGAGCAGAAGGGCATGTTTGAATTCATGTGTTCACCTTGGGAAAAAAACAAGGGTTTATTGAATTTTAAGCAGATTACCTTAATTTTTACATAGTTTGGAACCAGCTCACTCTACCTAAATTAAAGTACATGGAAGCTTTTCATCACTACACTGTGTTATCGTCACTGTCTGCAAGTTTGCGTGCATTTAGTTTGGTTACAGTCTCAGTACAGCCTCCTAGAACCAGTTCTGTGGCTGTAGACCCTTGTTAAGATGACATATAGTACATAATAATGTTTAGTACTGTAAATTTGTGAACAATCTACATAATTCTAGCTGAAAATTAAACTTTGGGTTGTTGACTTTCTGTCAGGCTGCTGAAATGCATGCACATACTGTTTGTGACATCCTTCTTTAATAACATATACATAAAAACACACACAGGTGGAGCAAGCATCAATGAGCTCCCAGCATGCAGTGCTGCTGACGCGCTGCAGTGAGAGCGAGGCCAGGTGTGCAGCTCTGGAGGCCGAGTCAAAGGTGTGGGCACGGGAGCGGGAAGAGTCTGTGGCAAGGATGGAGGCTCTGAGGCGGGACCACGAGAGGATGACGGCGCTGCAGCAGCGACAGGAAGTGGAGCTGGAGGAACTGCTGGACAAACAGTCTCAACTAAGGAGCAGCAACCGCAGCCTCGAGGCCCAGCACAGGGAGCTGGAGGCGAGGTGCAAACACACACTGACTGCATTAAATTCTTTTTTTTTTTCGTTCTTCTTAGACATAAAACGTACAAAGACAGCTTGCATTCTTTAAAGATACACTCTCTCTCTTTTAGTCATTCATTTAAAGTAATATTTTTTGTTGGGGTGAATGTTGTGTTTGCTATCTCAAGGTACAAGGAGCTCCTGGATGGTAAAACCCAGCTGGAGGAGAGAGAAAGGGAGATGAAGGAGGAGAGAGAGGCGATGGAAGCCGAGGCTCAGAGAAGGCAGGAAGCAGAACGAGAGCTGGAAAGGCTGAAAGAAGACAACGAGCGGTAACAAATCCAGTCAGCTTCTTTAGCATTGCATTCGTGAGATCTGAGCATGCTTTCACTTGCCTCCTCTCACTGTACGCTTGTTCATTTGAATACAGGGAGCAGCATCAGTAATGCTGCTATATGAATCACAGGGCACAGCACAGGAATCAGTTTGAATGTTAATGTGCTGTAGGACTGCAAAGAATATGTGTTTGTTCCATATTTAAGGCTTTTGCTCTTTTGGGATCAGAGCACAAGACATCAAAAACAGAACAGAAAAATTAAAAATAAAACATTTTATATAAGGTATTTAAGCTGCTGGTTTGTGCATGAAACAAAATAATTTATTCCAGTGTATTTAATGTCTTAATCACCTTAGTGAGTCAAACCACTATTGCTTAATTATGAGATTTAACTGACTGCCTTGTCTTGGCGGTGGTGTGCATATAATGACTGTGATGATGACCATGAGGCCTTATGTGCCATTGTTATTTAATTAGTTACTCAACAAGGTTTTCATTATCAAATTGATGCAGCTGACTCACTGTCTCAAATGACGTGTTCTTGAGATGGAGACTGGCCAGATGTCATAGCTTCCCTGGACAAGACACTGTGCACCGAACCTTCAGTGGCTTCAAGAATTTTCCCAAGAGGATCAATAAAGCATCAACTATCAACTACTTGCTGACATTTTATAAACCAATACTTAATAGATTAACTGACAAAATAAGAGGCTAATCAAGAATGAATATAAACTTTAGCTGCAGCCTGAAGGAACATGTATGGACATCAGGCACCGAACTGCTGTTTACCGGTTCAATTTCAAGTAACATTAAAAAGTTTTACTCTAAAACACTTTGAATCCACATTTGGAAAATAAAATGTTGGGTAGTTATTACTGAGTATCGCCCAATTTTCCTCTCAGTGATCATTAAGAGTGTCGTCTTATCTCGTTATAGTTTTCATTACAAACTGAAACAAAGATGATTGCTTACCTCTACATGCTACTGTTTTGTTACCAATTCTCTAAAACCTCTGAGTGAAACCAGTGATGCTTCATAATGCTTTCTTCAACCACTGTGGCTGTGATCATATCACATTTATCTGTTGGCTATTGTTTGACTTTGTGGAGACTCAGACTCGCAATAATACAATAATGAATATTAGTCTGATGGCACTTGCAAAACAATGACACTTTACAGGACGCATAACAGTGACAGTAGTGAGTAAAAACCTCTTGTGCCTGTGTTGCAGGCTGCAGGCCCAGCAGAAGGAGTGGTTGGTGTCGCAGGCGGAGATGCTGGCTCAGGGCACGGTGCTGAGGGGGGAGCTGAGCGCCTCCCAGCTGGAGCGGACTCGTCTGGAAGGGGAGCTCAGCGCCCTGAGGGAAACCAACCAAAGCCTGGATCTCAGCAGTGCCCGCCTTACCAGCCAGTACCAGGTATTTACCACACACACATACACACACAGCTACACACCTACAGATACACACAGGTGTTTTGTATTCAAGCTGCAGGTGGATCATTTACATGCAAAAAAGGGATTTAGTGCTTCACAACAAAGACACTCTGACACATTACCCTCTTCAAATAAGGAAACAAATTTATTTAAAGCATTGTTGCGCAATTAAAGAAGATTTATTAGGATTTGATTGCAGGTTTTAGAAAATGTTTTACATAACTGTAGCTGAAGAGGAACAACTATCATATAATCAGTGTGGAACAGTGAGGGTAATAGTTGTAATACTTGTAAAGCCTATTTTAGCGTGACATGCAAGAAAAATGATATATTGGTCTAAACAGAAAATGAATACTAAGTACTGTAACTAATGAGGAGTAGCAGTATCTATTGCCTTCAGTGTAGCTTTAGTTTTCTGTGATGCTGTCACAAGCACTGAAAATTATAAATATTTTCTCAAGCACATCTGATGGGGCTCCAGTTGTTTGGCACTGGCTTACACACAGGGTTTAGGAAACCAGTCAACAGATGTTTAAATGCTCATGAACCCACTGCTGAATCACACTTGGCCTGAAGATGCAGAGACAAAAACTTTCTGCAGATTCAACACGTGTAGACCAGACTGCCATTTCCAATTGGTCAAACAATGTCCACAACGATCCACTATCTGATTTTGTGCTCCATCCTGCTGCAGTCAGGAATCAGAAGTTTGAAAGTCTCAGTTAGTTTCATTTATCATGCTCTTTGTATGTGTTAAACAGGTAACACAGCTTTTCAATTAGTTCAGTTAATTTTGTTTTCTTCGAACAGAGTCTACTTATTCACTGCGTTCAGTCCTAGCATTAAGCTAATTAGACCTGTTGTGGCCTCGAGCAAGGTCCTTAACCCCAGTGCTCCAGTGGAGCTGCTCAGTGGCCGGCAGGTCAGACTGTGGTTGTACTGGGCATCTTAAAACATCTGTGAAACCACTCTGAACAAAAAGGCTAATTGCAAATCATTAGCAATCAGTTTCATGTTTACCATGCAAAAAAAATTATGTTGATTTTCTCAATTTTTGCTAGAAAAGCTAATTCATTTTTTGATGTCAAACTATTCCTTAGGGTGACTTTCACAAATTGCATTATTTCCAGGTTCATTTTAAGATAATTCATTTTTAAACTGGTCTTTAATTTAAAACACTGGAACTGAAACTCTGAATGTCCAGCTTTTGTTCAGACATGAGCTCCAAAGAGTTGAGCAGAGCTGAATTCTTTGCCCATTTATGCTTATGTGCCTTTTAGTCAGCTCAAGCTGCTAAGCTCTGACCTCTCGCGTTTCAGTTTTGTCAGGATTTATTAATCTGCAGTCTGCAGTTTTGTGACCATTGCCCTGCCACTCAGACGCCAACTACTGCGTCTCATTGTATCAGTGTCCTTTGATATCTGTACTCTCCATACAGGTCTGATTTTGTGGCATTTTTCAGAGCTGACACATACTGCACATACAGCTGCTAGTCAACTAAATATATGTAACAGGGTGATCGCTGCAGATTTATTTTGCATTTTGACATTTTACTTTGTTTTCTGTGAACATACACACGCTGTCATGAGAATATATTCATAGACATGCTTATGCAAAATAATTAGGATGCAATCAAAATTACACAGTTTGATCTTGACCAAATTATTGTTTTGATTGACATATATCATCTTATGTGTGCAGCTTTTGACCCAGTTGAAGGGAAACATGGAAGAGGAGAACCGTCACTTGGCGGAGCAGAACCAGAGTCTGCTGAAGGAGAACCGGGCCCTACTGGAGCAGAGCCTGGAACGCCGTGACCAACACTATTCACAGCAGAGGGAGTACCAGTAAGTACACACGCATCCAAATCAGATTACTTGTTTTACTGGAAATTCTAACTAGAAAATAGGAAATCAGGTTTTTAACGAAGCAACACCACAGATCAAGATGCAAAAGTAAATTTTATGTAATGTTTGTATGCGGCAACATGGTCTGTATTATTATTCATAAAAGTACTTATGTAAAATTTTGAGACTAAGAGACAACAATTACACAGCCCAACAGCTCTCAACAGTCCTTTTAAATGGCTAATAGACTGGTTGCAGATTAATCCAGAGCCAATAGTGAGCAGAACTGGCTTCAGCCTTTTAGTCTAATGAGTCATATTTCAAGCAGATTTTTCATTTTAAGCTTTCATTTTTCCAAAACATTTTTTATTACAGATTTGAATGTCACTGTTAACATTTCACATTCAAATTGTTTCACAGCATATTTGAGTTCAGCACCCTGTGTAATATGGGATTTTATTATATATTTATGTTAAACAGCTATTCATTGTTCAGACCCTTAATAATCTATGTATGAAACAATTTATGTAGCTATTAGCATAGTTAGAAAAACAATGAAAAATACCCAAGATCTAGAGGTCTTTACTTTATTATGACCGGGTATTGTAGGTTTGTCTAGGAAGTATATACAGTACTGTAAGGTAGAAACATGTAGAATATTGTTTTTTACCATTAAATGTCATATAGCATATAATTAATAATGTGTAATAGAAAAAAAATGTTTTTACAGTACAGCGTTTTGGTGAGGGAGTCATTGCTTTGTTTGTATTTTGTTCATTCCCAGGACACTGTACTGGACATATTTCAGCCTCACTGAGTCACAGTTGCTGATCATACAAAACCAGAGCTATGAAAAACAGTGGAAAAGAAAACCAAAAGCTAGCAAACATAGAATTGTCCCTATCCTGGGAATATGCACCATAGATCTGCTTTACTAATGTTTTAAGAGTAAGGAAATGTAATCAACACATTTGTCAGGCCTTATATACACACAACTGATTTTAGTGAGATACAGTATATTTGAACAATACAGGGGCTAATAGTGTAACATAATAGGTTTTATCAGAAGCTTTGTCTGATTTAATTTACACCTGAACAATGGGCACAATCAACTAATGGAGGTATAAAATCATAAACAGTACATCAACATTTTACATGAACAGGTTTATAAATAGTAACGAACACAGAGTCATCACCCAGCAGTTTCTCTAAGACTGTGCAAGTCAACCAGCACCAAAGATGCTGAACTCAGTGGAGCGTGTAGGTGCTGATATTTCCCTCAGTTACTTGGAGACTAAAATTAAAACTAGACTACTATCGGACTTCCATTCATCAGATGAATACTAATGAATGCTAATCTTGTTTTATGTCTGTTATCTAAATAAGAAACAGCATTTTTTTAAAGTTTTGAGTTTGACTGAGTACACATGATCATTCCCTCAGGTACCAGGGATGCAAGTGATATACACTACTGGCATTTAATTAGATATGAAATAATATTAATATTCAGAGTAAGAATAAAGAAAAGCTTTGCACTTATTCTACAAGCTTTGTTAAAATTTTCCCCCATATTCCCTCATCAGTCCTTTTCAATTCCAATTATCTGAGGAGGCATTATGATCCCAGGGTCTGAACAAAAGGTGTATAGTGCATTTTTAGATTCAAAGGGATCTGCAAAGTCTGAGTGGAGATATGATGAATTATTATCGAATATAATATAACAAGAATCTGTCCAAAAGTTTTTCCCACAAACCTGATGGTGAATCCAAAAGGCAGATATAACTAAAATCAACAGGAGTCATCCTCTGGGGATCATAAATGCCAGTGCACAGTTTCATAATAATCCAATTAATTGTTATCAGTATGTAATTTGCAGTGGTGGAAGTTTGAGAGGCAAATGTCATATCACACGTTTATTTGATAAATATAGTTACTGTTGTTTTATATTGATACAATTAATAGATTAAAACCTATTATACACACTAAACAGTGTCTAAGGTAAAGAATAATAATTAAAATAACCTACAACATCAGTGATTATCAAAATTATTAATATTAGAATATTCTTTGAGCTATTCTGTATAAAGAGTATTTTTACTTTTGGTACATAAAATTTTACTTTGGTAACTTTTTGAATGCAGGACTTGAATGAAATCAACCACTGTTTTTATATTGATGTGAGTATTTCTTCCACTACTGCAGATTCCAGTATAAGTGTGGGAATCAGTTAACTACTGTGTAATTAAAAACACTACTTTTATAAAACAACTAAATTCTGCTTTGTGAATTCCCAAACTCATATTTAAGGTAAAGTCTTTCTAACACAAACTATTAGTTGTTGAGAAACCAAAGAGCTGGACAGACCAACAAACCAGAACCGCCATCAGGCACTAGCGTTGCTAAAAATGTACCAAGGCCTTGATATTGAACTAAATGTCTCATTTTCCATCTCTGACCAGTGCACATCTCCACTAACATCCCTGATCTTTTTCGCCCACAGCTGTGGTCATCTCATACTGTCAGTGACTTTGTGTCCAGTATTTTTATCCTCCGCTGTCTTTCATTCAGCAGAGGTTTGAAGAGAGGTTATTTTTCAACAATGCCCTGCTTTATGTTTGTTCGCACCGCGGCTCTAACGCTGCAACCCTTTGCTCACCAGCAGCAAATGAACATTAACTTCCACATGCAGTCTCTTTTCTGGTTTTCTCCCGGTTTAAAAGGAATCCAGTTCAATCAGCACAGCAGGCTCCATTTCTCAGTACCGAGTTTATAGGAACGGGCTGAATCACGGAGCTACATACACACTTGCAGCATAATCTCATCAACTCTTGCTGATTATGAATGCATGAAATGAATCAAACAGACCTTCCTGCTCATTTTTCATCTTCATCCTCCTCTCAGCTGCTTTGTTCTGATGCTTCACATGTTTTCATTCAGGGAGAAGCTCAGCGAGCTCCGCCGGGAAAAGCAGAAGTTGGTGGAGAAGATTATGGATCAGTACAGAGTCCTCGAGCCCAGCATGCAGCCTCCAGCCATCAAGGCCAAGTACTTACTATAAATACACATACACCAATTGCCAAATTAGATACGATACAGCTGGTCAGTGTGTGTTTATAGCACATTTCATACACAAAGGCAATACAAAGTGCTGTGGATTTATAAAAAAAAAGAAATATTCATGAAATGACAATGTACAAGCTAGAATTACTGCATTGCAACTGTATGTCTCCACAAACCAGTCAAGTTGCAGTTTACATATATGATGTTTGAGCTAGATGCAATGAGGTTTCCTTCACTATTTTCTTATAGATTCTATGGGGATGAATATAATATCAACACCACACAGAGTCCTGCAAACTGCTAATACAAACTATCTGACAAACATTTTACAAACATAAGATTCATTGCAGGTCTGCAGGGCATGTTTCTTTTGTACAGGTGTACCTAAAGAATGTTAAATTTATTTCCACTTTTGATCATAAATAGCATTTTGTGTGTCGAAATGGAGAAAATCAATTGTTTCAAAATTGCTGCCATATCACACTTATTCGTTATTCTGATGGCAGTTCCAAAGCATTTACGAACTGAGTTTACTGCACTCAAAAACATGAAAAAATATTCTGTCCTTCAGTTTATAAATGTATTTTTCCTTCTGCCTCTTCATTACCGTCTGTTGTGCTGAACAAGTATCAGCTCTGAGAGGCTGCACTTTACCAAAGGTTTGGATGGGGAAAGGACAGAGACTGACTAAGAGAACAATCAAATCATTTTTCTTGAAGACTTTTTTTCCAAACTGTTTTAGATACACAGAGTAAGTTGTTGGTTTTGTCTAGTGATGGACTCCCTCATGCTTACCATGGACTCTGAGGTTATTGTTAAGTATGGTTTATTTTAGGAGCGATGGACTGATGATGAAGTGTGAATAGTGGTGTAAAAATTGGTGGTGGTGATGTGTAAAAGCAAATACAATTCCATCTGAGAGTCTTTTACCTCTACCCCTAAGGTTCCTGGACTCCTGGGAAAGAGGGTTTTAGGTTTCTGGTTGAAATGGGCCCGTTGAAAATATAGCTTTATAATAAACAATGTACAAAATGTCCATCGCTCCGACCTTCCAGAAACTAGACTCCAGAATCTAGAGTCCACAGGGGGGTATTGGACCAAGCAGAGGAAGCACAGGCAGTGACAAGCACTTTTAATGATTAGTTTAGTTGTGTACAAAAAGTTCAAGTGTCCCGAGCACTACAACTAAATATAGTTATGACATTTTAAATTTACCTTTTTTAAATTGATTTTCTTTACGTTATGTTACGAAGTGAATTCTTTGGCAGAAATATGACAGTTGGCAGCTTAAGACAAACACACATACACACACACACGCTCCATTAGTTCACCTTCTTTGTAAATGGTCCCTGTTTTGTGTGTCCTCATAGGAAATCTAACTGGATTGCAGACAGGATGAAGAAGCTAATCAAACCCCGGGGAGGAGCAAGAGAGGGACGAGCCCTGTTCACCGCTGCAGGCAGCATTGAAAACCTGGCCGACAGCACTGAATTTACATCAGACACACACACACCTCAGCCTGGTGAGACCACACATACACAGTCCTGCACAACACACTACCTCTTTTTATCACACACACAAACACCATACAACTGTTTTTCACAAAGATATGCTCACCTCATCAAGTGAGGCTACGGGCATGCATACAAATCATCTCATGACTACCAAGTGTGGTCGGCATTGATACCGCTCTCTGCTCCTCCGATCTCTCCCTATAGAGTGCCAAGTCTCAGTAAGGCCGGCGTTCTCTGCTAATCACATGTTGTAAGGAAAAGATTCACAAGGCTTCACTCTCTTTTTATGCACCTTGACTGTGGAACACATTTACTGACTGAGAGAAGCAAAAAAAAAAAAACCTCTGACGTTTTGAAAGCCAAGATTTAAACCTCAACCTGAGTCACAATATTTTTCTCTCTTTTTGACATACTATTATTGTCCCCTTTTCATTCTATTTTCACATGTGCTGTGTTTTCCATCATCTCCTCTAAAACTTTGCTTTTTAAATCTGTGTGTCATGACTTAGACTTTTTGCTCCTGGTGGTTTTTATTGAGGCTCTTTTCCAGAGAGACTCCATCCATGAAGCAAAATGGATTTAATTGTTGTTTTTAAAGATTTTGCATATAGAAAACACAGTGTATAAAATCATTCAAATATTAGTTTAATTGCTCCAGACTCCAGATAAGCAATGGTAATCTTTTATTTTGAAGTGACATTTCACTTAATTTAAAGAGTTAAATTAAGTGAAATGTCAAGCTTAGCTAAACTTCGTTATGGCCGGTTAACGTGACCTTAACCACAGGTCTCAGCTCATCATCTCAGGTCTTTATCTCCTCAGAATGAAGGCTATAAGTCATAATAACTTTTATCAGACATAATCTGCAGTAAAAAGCTCTGACCGTGCATTAAACTCACTCATCTTGTAGCTTTAGTTTAATAAAGTTATTTTATTTTGTGAGTTTAACGCAGCATCTGAATTACAGAGGAGGTTTGAAGGTGGGAGAAAAGCAACAAAATTTAGAGTTTGAGCTTAAAAAACTCAATAAAAATAAATGATAACAAATGGCATTAATATTTCTAATGCTTTAATAAATGATTAATGTCCCCTTATTTGTCATTTTAAACTACACATGCAGCTCTGCTGAGGTCAGTGTGTCTGATCTGCCATCAATAATGCCTGTAAGAGCATTGATCTGCACATTTTTTATTTATCATGGTGCATGAGCTGCTTTCGTGCATTTTGTGTGCCTAAGGGTAATTATTGTGTATGGATTTAGTGTCAAATCAGTGATTCTCAATGACCAATTGGAGCTCACCTCCTGATAGCTCATTCAGTTCAGCAGCCTTGCTCATCTCATCAACATCCTCCAATAGCAATGTCTGGCTTAAATTTCTCACTATGGCAGTTTTTATTATTTTTTTCTTGTAACATTAGAGGCAGCAGGAGTCTGATAAAGTCTCCCTCCACTTCCTCATGAAGTCGTCCGTGGTTTTGATAGATTTAACAGGTTGTTGTGACAAATGTATTGCTTGTAAGTTCTGATCCGAACATAGTCTGAGCCTCAATATTGTCTAATGTTTAAGACTGAAAATTACTGTAGTTGTTATAAAACCATAGTTTAAACCATACCATGGTCTTTTATAAATATTTTTAAGTAATACTAACTTAATTTCATACAGTTTCAGACCCACGTAGTGCGCCGGTGTCTCCCTCTCCCCTGAGAAAAGTTCCATCCCAGACGGAGCCGGACATCTCTGCACCCGGCAGTCCTGCAATGCGCTCTGGCTCCGGGGGACGCCGTAAGCTGGGATCCCGTCACGGCTGGGGTATTGGCCTCACCAGAGGAGGCTCTGGAGTTTCCCAATCTTTCAGCCCTGGTGACCAAAAGACACATCCCCGCCTGCGACTGCAGTCCAACCAGATCACCCCCACTGTCCTCTGGGAAGGAGACAGAGTCGAAACGAATGCACCTCAGGCAGCAGACACGACTTTGACAAATCAAGAAAGTATTGAAGAGGGTGAAGGGAAAGGTGAGGAGGAAAAAGTGGAATGATAAAGATGTTTGTGCACTTTGGAAATACAGTATCCTTCAGTATGATTTTATTAAAAGCAAGACAGCTCCAGAGTTGTGACTTTTGTTTAAATATATTTTCATTTATTTTTTGTAAATAAATACTTTTTAACTTGTCTGGATGGATAAGTGTGTAGCATTTTAAGAAGTATTTGGGTTAACAAGTCAAATAAAGCTGAATAAAAAATTTACAGTAAAGTTGTGCCCTGAGATTGGTCGTACATCCACAGTTGTCAGGGACTTCTCAAAATGGTGGACCCAAAATGCAGACCAGGACAAAGGAGGGATTGATAAAAGGGCTTTAATTTAAATAAGGCAGAACAAAAAGGTTAAACAAAAGGCCAATAAGGTTACTAACCAAATATCTCTCTAAAAGGAGGAGAAATGTCAAAACAGAAGCAGAGATAGAAATTCAAACTAGACTAAAGCAAGATAACTGAACTAAGGGTCGGTGACTCAAACAAGGCAAAGGGAAAACAAAACTGAGTCTGTGAAAAAAAGAGTCTGTAAACCTAACAAATAACACAAAAACCTAGAACCACTGATAAAAAAAATCAATTGTAAACACAAAAACCAGGCCAAAACTAACGTACAAAAGGAAATAACAGTAAACTGAAAACCAGGGCAGAAAAACAAGTCCAAAGTCTACACAGACAGAAACATAAAGGAGCAAGACAGGAGAGTAAGTGCAGAGGGGACAGAACAGGGCAAGAGCAACGTCCAAAACCAAGTAACATGCAGACACAAACAGGATGATCCAGCTGAGGCTGGGTGAAAGAGAAGGGTATTTATGAAGATGAGCTTGATTGACTGATGGACTGCAGCTCGGGTTGATTAGTGTGGTTAAGCATGTGTGTCTGAGAGGGGGCAGGGGTGTGGTCATGAAAGTGAAGAGGTGTGGCCAGGTGGGCTGAATGAGAATAAACAGGAAAGACACTGCAGTGATGACACCACAGTGGCCTGGGAAAGAACTTGAGTCTATTTTAACATGTCTCCATTTTCCATGTTTCCACACAGCTGTTGGTATGTCTGACTACTTTAAATATCAGATCCTCTAAGTATTTTTTGATACATAAATAAATCCTATTTTTGTCTTCCTAATTGGCTCTAAAACTGTTTAACAGTTATTAGAAGATTTTCAAGTCACAAGTGTGAATACATCGATAATATGTGGATTATCACAGAACAGTAAAACAGTAAAATAAATATACTATATATATATTTTATTTATAATAAAGTTATAAATATAATACATTTATACTTATTTTCATATAAAGAATCCACAGTTTTGGTTTAATCAACTATTGTGCATGTATGTTTAAATAAATTTCTGGCATTTCTAGCCAGAAATGAATTTAATGTTTTTGCCAGCTGCTGGAAAATTGTCTGTAAAGTCGGAGAGTTGTGAAGATTTTAATTGAACCCCTGCCTGCATACGCATACATACATTAGGAAGCATGAGGTTCCCTGAGCAAACGTAAGGACAGAAGCAGGTCATGGAGCATCTACATGACTCTATTTAAATAATTGCAGCTTAGCACTGCTAGTTGGAAGTTCACAAACACCAGTCTTAAGTTTCTCTTATCTTGAAGTGAATGTCTTGTCTTCCTAAAGGAGGAAAGAAAAGTAAGACGCTTTATATTACTTTTCACACTCTATTTGAATTATTAACCATGAATATTATTTATTGATGTTTTCAGCTATATTTTTGGCTTAATCTTTTACCACATGTTGTCAGAGCTCTACATACACTGTCAAGCCTCGACCAGAGACAGGTGCAGAAGGAATCGCTAAATTACAAATGCATGATTGATGTTGTATATGTAATATATACTGTATGTTGTTTGGCATTGGAAGAAATACTGAAGTAGAGTAGGGCTGGTAGATGTACAAGCCATCATATGTAAATTTCACTTCAACATTAAAGTTCAGAACTTCAGCTTCCATAAACCTTCATAGGATTAACTAGAAATGTTCAGTATTCCTGCTGTTACCTCTGATCACCTCTTCTTAAGTTGGCTCACTCAAAGTCCAAAACAGTATTACTTTTAAGAGTTCTGAGATTTATGCTTCAAGGCAAAATGAGGAGCTGTAGATACCAGAAACTCAAAATGTTAGCTCTGAAAGGAGGTGAATCAAAAGCATATGATCCCTGCACTGACATAGACGAGAAAGGTTCAGAAATTAATATTCAAGCAGTTGATAAAGGCAGTCAGGCTGGCGACATGAGGAGGGTTGGATGCAGGAATTAAAATGAATACATCAATCTAATAATAAATCTCCTAGTAACCCCTGGATCTGATTTGTGTACAGTGAGCTAAACATGTAAACTTCACCATCTGGCTCTCATATGATGGAAAATCCTGTTTCATTTTTCATTCCTGTGGAAATCCAGTCACTGACCTAATGGCAAGTGATCTACACTAGTGCTTTATTGAGAATTATCCTTAATTCTTTCATTGTTGCACCAAACGGTGTCAGTGTAGCAGCGACCGGGCCTCTACCAACAGGCAGACAGACGGATGAAGGGGGGAATTAGCATGCAGCTTTCCAAATGAGCAGACCTGAGAGTTCATCATGAAACTAAAAGGGCTCTCATATAAGACAGGCAGCTTCCGAAGAGCTTCTGCCTCTCAGATTAGGACTAGGATACGTCAGCTATTCCAGTAGGGTTTGTTTTCCAGTGTGTGTGTGTGTGCAGGAGACAACACAGGATAATAGCAGGCTGTAGCCCTTTCTCTCCGTCCAGCCCTCCCTAAACACACATCCTGAATTATGATTTGCAAATGACAAATGGATTGCTAATACAATTCATGAATTATGTAGTTGTCATGGTGACATTAATCAAAAAGCAGGCTCCTTTCTCTCGGCTCCGAACATTGTGTTTGTGGAATTGAGATGCATGACGGGGGCTGCACACTGAGCTGCCTGAGTGAGCGCAGGGCAGAGCGATAGCAAGATATTGGTTCTGCCAGTCACTCAGAGGCTTATTATGAGTGCAATTCAACAATCACACATCCTCAAGCACAGAGGCAGACAGAGCCCACAAACAAAAAGTCAAGGGTAACGCTTTAAATTCTCAGTGGAGTAGTGTTTTGGTTAGCTACGCATGCAGCGAGAGCTTTCACTGGGATTTTTCCTCCTTTTAATAAGCTTAAGAAATTCTTAAAGAGGGCCTGAAATGTGTATGAGTGGAACAGCAATTTTATCTGTGCATTGTGAACCTTGTTTATTCAGCATGATCTCCTGCTTTTGATCATTGGTGTTCAGGAAGGCTTTGTACCTGCAAGTGGCAACACAAAATTAGTCAAATAAAATAGTGTTAGAAAAGTCTTGGTATTAAATGAGTTATTAAATGTCATCTCCACCCCTGATGAATGATGGATGGCTGCCTCGGTTGACATCACGGTTGGGCCTCAAGAGTTTGCTCAGCTGCTTAATTATTGAGCACCTGAGGGATGTAGCACTATCGAACCTCACTTTTTCCTTTTCAGTGTTCTGGCCTTCCTCCTCTTGTAAAGACCTTCACTTCTCTTTTAAGGCCTCTCTTTGTTTTTCCTGTTTATCAATAAAGTTTTCACATTTTCACACTAAAAACTCTCTGTGGGATGTGTATATTTGTCACCCCCCTCTGTCTGTTTACCTACATTCCTCGCTTGAGCCATCATTTATAATGACTGTCTTACTAAAGAGCCTTAGGCGACCAAAAGCCTCACTTAAACTCTAACTGAACAGGCTGAGCATCCTAAACAGTTTAGTTAAGTGGGAGTTTAGTAAGAGTTTTGTTTAGTTATGATGTTTGCTTTTGAGATTCAGCCGTCGACTGAATCCAACTAAAGCAGTTTTTCTTTCTCTTGTTCCTGCAGTCCAGCTGCTTTAGAATCTGCACACACCACTGGAACGTCACTTCGGGTTAATAAAAAGTTGTAATTCATGGATTGTTGTTATGCATTTTCTCCATGCACAGGCTCTTGGTTGGGCAGGCACCGAGACAAGAGAGCTGTGAGGTGATCTTTGATCGAGAAGTGGTGCTGTAATTCAATTAATTATATTTTGCTCAAGGCAACAGAAGTCGGGAAGGGGATCATTGAGATGGAACACAATACAGCTAGGTGGAAAAATAACAAGTGGTGTGTGTGCATACACACCGGCTGACCCTGCAACCTCGCCTCCTCACAAAACTGTCAGAATCTCTGTGCTTTTACCAGGCTTTTACTCAATGAGGTTAGCCCAAAGGTGAGTGTGTTCATCTATAACTTCCCTGCCTCTGCCTCCATCTATCTTTTCTCTTTACCCCACACTACCCCCTCCCTATTTCGTCATCCTCTTCTCTCTTTGCTTCGTTTGTTGCTCCTCTCCTATCAGCGTGTCCCTGCTGCTTCTCTCCCTCCTCCTCCTCTTCCTCCTCCCTAGTCTCCCTCATGCACTCCCTTTCTCTCCCCTAGTGTATTAAGGGGCTTTGACGCTCTCAGTAAAAGCTGATTTATTCTCTGGGCGGTATCGATCGGTTTCTGCATTAAAGATTATAATTCATTACCCCAGCCCCTTTTAATACATTAAACACTCAAAATAAAAATAAAATAACCAGCACCACTCAGTCTCTCCGTGTCCCGAGGGTGCGGGAAAACACTCTTGTCGAGACGTCCTGCCTGTTGTCTTGTGTCCCAGAGCTCCACCTATGTGTGTGTGATTGACTCAGACTTAGGCACACAGGAAAACACTCCCCTGTTCACACACACACTTATGCAATCTGATATAGTTCAGACACTTTGAACACAGGGAAACTCATACTTGTTGTGACAAACATAATTAATTGATGAGCAGATAATTAGTCAGCAGCTATTTTAACATTCAAAAAATTCATTCATTCAAAAAAATAAATAAAACAAATGTTTTCTAGTTTCTGGAATGTATGTGTTTTGTGTGTGTTAAATTATAGTTATATTATAGTTATATTATTATTATATAAGTTATAGTATAGTATAGTGGTTTAGACAAAATAAAACCACGTCACATTGGTCATTGGTTGTTTTAAACCAGGCTAGCAGAAAAGCTCTAACGAGGGCAATGTCATGGTGCTGTGTCTGATTAATTGTTAGCCCAACATGTGTAGAGATGTGCATGGTTCCTACATGAATAATCACAAAGAGTAAAACCTCACTGACTTTTACATTTGGTTCACAGTCAGATATGTCAGCAACATTTTGATTTATTAACGTGAAATTTGGTACAGATCACCTCAGGAAGGAGAACTTCACCTAACCTCATCATCAGGTCAACATGTTAATCTTCTATGATTTATGACCACACACTGTATGGTGCTAATTAGCCAATTTAGCATGGTAATACTACACTGTGAGGTTAAAAATAGCCTGCTGAATGTCAACATGTTGGTATTATCATTGTTAGCATGCCGACATTAGCATTCAGATCAGGTACAGTAAAGCTGATCTAATCTGGTGAAATATCATCAGTTGCAGACTGGGTGAAATGGGTTAAACTCAGGAAGTGACTGGGTGTATTACTACTTCTGTTAGCTGCAATAAAAATCAATATCAGTAGAAGACAGTTTGTTCTGCCTCAGACTTTTCTTTTGATCATTTGCATGAATTTCCTGAGTGCACAGCTGAAATCACCACCTTCATCTGACTCCACCAGTGCGTTGACCACCAACAGAATATAGATTCCTACCAGACAGGTCAAGTTAAGGATTTGTGTACTGCCTACGTACACTCCCCTGTTTGTCAATACTGCTGGCCTCTGTGGGATAGTAAGGATTTAAGAAGCGCCATGTGTCCCCTATTGATTTTACCCCAAATGGCTGCACCAATTCCCTGCACAAAACAAGATTGCCCTTCCCCATTGCCTTGACAGATTGATTTTGTATCTTAGCCATGAGGGCTTGAGGAGCAATCCCTCTGATTCTGCCTCCTCGCACTGTCACTCTGACAGACAATTTCCCTCTCCATCCTTACCTCTCACCGTCTCTCCTCCTTCCCCTTCCATTAAAGGACTCTTCTACCTCTAAGCTCTAACTTCCCTCTGTCCGTCCTCCCCCTCTTTCGGCCTTCGCCTCCCCCCTATACCTCTCCTTCTCCCTGACAGGCTTTCAGACAGTAAATCAGAGACATTGATCCAGTGCAGCGCCCAAGTGTCCTGGATTCTGCTAAAGAGCCATTTTCATTTCACAAGCAGTTTACTGGCCTCACTACCCCCCACCCATAAACATCTCCCTCCTCCCTCTTCTCTCGCTCTTTCCATCATGGCCTCATCCATACACATCAGCCGTCTCACCTTCTTCATACTCTCTGAGAGCTGGCCGCTGTTTTACTTCCACTTTTGCAACCGACAATTTCCCTTGAAGAGAACACCTCACAAGGCCTGAAACATTTCCTTAATACATACTGATTGCACACACAAGCGCACACACTTTTGTTTACCTGCACCTGTACCTACACGCTTCCACAAACAAGATAAAAAGCTTAGCAGGGCGTCGATGAACTGGTTGCAAGAGGTCTGACTGCAGCAGCGTCAGGACCAAATTAACTTTAAACTAATTTGTTTAACATCAGCACAATGAAGACATGTAGGGATAGTTTGTTAACAGGTTTTCATGTCCCCCACTCTACGAGATGGTTTTTAAATATTATTTATGGTGGAAGACTATAACAAAAAAGCGACTCTTGCTGTTGTATTCCAAAACATCTGCTTATCCTGTAAACACATCAGAAAATTAAGATTTATCTCTAAATGCCAGATGAATAGCTAAACAGTATACAGTATTTAATTTTTAATGTAACCTGGCCAAGTTTCTATAACAGTTTTCTTTTATGGGAGAGTTTTTTGTATGCGTTCAAGCATCTGGTGTTGTTTCTGTGATAAGGCAATGTGAAAAATAGTTCATTGAGACATTGGACATTTTTATTAAGCTACATAATGTGGGAATGTGTTAGAAATCATGAGAAGATCCCGGGCACAGGCAAATAAAAGGTTTTTTGAGTACTAGTCAACTCAGCAAAAGAGAAGCGTTTAAAGCATAAAGCATTATATACTGTATATTATATTTCTGATGACCTTTATTAAAGCTTTTTTTCCAAAGGTGATGAGAAAGTGATCAGGGAAAATAGAAATATTAACAATTCAATGACAAATTCCATTCACTGATAAATGTCATGTTTCTCTTTGTAAAGCTTTTAAAACAGCATCTAGATGGACTTTGTGGTGACTTTTGCTATAGAGTAATTACGCAGTCTATCTTTGGCATATGCTGTCATAATGTCCGCAGCCACAGTAAATATGCTCTGCTATTTGTCTCATATGTCTTGAAAACATCCCACAGTGGTGATTGCCACTGCTAATTGCCATTTAGTCTAACATGAGCAACCAATGTAGCAGTGTTTATGGTTGTGATTAAGTATGATTTACTAATTGTGATTTACTGTGCCACCATTTATTTTGACGTTTGGTGCACTTTACCTAACAAGAACCAGCTGGAATAATACCTCATCTTGCCACTTTTATAAAGAAGGTGACTCAAACCTTAGCTCTCAGCTTTCCCACCTTAAATATGTGATGACTTGAATCTCATTCAGACCCAGAACCTTCTGTCTGGCTGTGTCCAGAAGCTTTGTGAGGTGCCTCAAGGAGATAACACACTGCAGCAGATTCAGAGGCTTATAGGCCAGAAATGTCAAGAAGAGAGGTGCACGCATAACACATTATTCAGTACAAAGCACTGATGGACTGCACCAGATGTGTTCATAACTATTCTGTCAGTGCTGTAGTGGTTGGTTTCCTGTTAAGTGCATATAAATGCATATATGTGTGTGTGTGTGTGTAAGCTTTTATGCAATAAAGGTCAACATTTCAATCTAAAAGTGTTGGTTCTTGGTCACGTGGTTTCCTTTCTTGTATTGCCATCACTTCTACATAAATTCAATTGCATTTGCATAATATCTGCTGAAAGAAAAGAAAAACCCCACATTACTCTGACTGGGCCATGTTAAGTCTTGCAGTCATATTATTCAAACACAAGCTATATTTCCTGTGCTACATATTATGTATAGCTCCTGTACAGTTAATTCTAATAATTGTAGTGTTAATATTGTATTTTATTTTGATGTGATGGGCAGTGATAGAATAGAGGTGTTTTGACATTTGTGGAATTCAACATTTCTTAGAAATGTCTGCAGACCATTGTTTGTTTGTTTTTTAGCAAACAGTTTTCTACTGCGACACGTGAGGTTAAATGGAAGTAAATGGAAGTGCACTGTTTTAAATCCAGGTGTGTCCAGACGCTGCACAAGTGTTTTCAATTCTCATCATTTAAGGTGGCAATTACCTGAGGTTGGCTGACTCTAACAAGGATTTACAGGTTTATTTTGTCCTGCTCAAAGTGGTGCAACAAAGCTAACAGGAGATTCAGTGAGTTGTCAGTCAAACACAGCACACACACCTTCCCACAGTCCTTAGAGGAAAGCTGTGTCTGAAATCACCACCTCAATGACTACTTGTTATATAACTGACACTATAGTGAGAATGAAAATTAGTTTAAATTGAATATTCACACTCACTGTATGAATATTCATAGTTTTTCAACTGACAGTTTCACACAGTTGTAAATCTTGCACCTGTAAGCAACACATTACGCAGTGAGATTTTTAGCAGCAAAGCTAGTTGTTTTGGACAATAGTGGGAAATTTAGAGGACACTACATGGAGCATTAATTTCACAGTTGGGACACTAAAACATTAGGGAGTAAACACAGCACAAACAGTGAATTCAGCCACAGCTGAGCTAAAACAAATAAAATGATGTCTGGGTTTACCAGGACCATTAAGACGGCAAGATGTGCAAAGTTTTGCCTCCCTTTTTCAGTTTTAGTCCAACAATAAGTGTGACTATCTTCACACCCTCAGTGAGTAAGATGTCTGCTGTCAGGTAAGACACATTTTATCAAGATTAATACTTTATTATGTACAAAGTAGTAAGTTAAAAATCGTTGCTGTCTGCAACCCACAGAGATAGCTTTGTGACACCTTATGTGATAACTCCCATTACTGCACTTGACAAAACCTGCATATAAATAAATTACCTTATGATACTGCAATTAACTGCAATGCCGAGACCTGCAAAACAATGAACAGCTGAAACACAGCATGATGGAACACACATCCAGAGAAGTGCTGCAATAAAAAAAAAAAACATTCAGCAAAAATCCAAAAGAACATATTTAGTATGTATGAAAAGCATTTTAACACTTCATAAAGAGTGCAACAGCAGAGAAATGCTATATGGCACCACTTGGATTAAAACTACTCAATGCAAAAGACGAATACAAGAAACTCAAACAGACTGTGGACATCCTCAGAGTGAGCAGTCATCTGACAGCTCAGTGCCATCAGTTACTGTCAACATGCAGGAAACATGCACAGTGTTTAACTATTCCAGGTATTAAGAGTGTACACACATTCACACTCACACACAGGTGTGTTGGCAGGCTATGAGCAGCGAGTAATTTCCAGGGCCAACAGGATTATCAGTGTATGTTCTGGAAGATGGCAGGGAATCAGCCTTCAAGTTAACGAAACAGTTAGCGTAATTGGTCTTCATCTGTCATCTCAAACAGAGCTGTGGACTGTTACAGTCCGAGAGAGAAAGGAGGAGAGTGAGAGAGAGATTACTGACAGGACAGTGATGAAAATTGGTCAGAGGATAATGAGTCTCGTTGTCTTTTCATCCTCTCATCCGCTGTCTCTCTCTTTCTCCCTCTCTCTCATTATTCAGAGTGACTGGTCGGAGAGTAGCTTCACAGTCTGCTGCTTATTAAAAAACCCAGAGCTCCGTTAGATGAGTTCATCAGGCTCGCCATCCCTCTTTTCCTTCCATCCCTCCATCTTCCCGACGGCTCTGCATCCTCTCATCCCCACCATTTTTCCTCCCCCTCTCTCAGTTTGAACTCTTACATCCTTCCTCTGTCTGTCTCTCTATCCCTCCCTCTTCCATCTGTTTATTTTTTCCACCATCCTGTAGAGTACAACAGCGAGACAGAGACGGGAGGAGAAGGAGGAAGGAGAAGAAATGAAGGCCTAGACAGGGAGGGAATCAAAGAGCTCTGGAGAGGAAAAGACAATCCCCTTTGTGACAGACGAGGGTTTTGTAGAAAAAGGTACTTCTCTCCCACTTTCCTGTTGATATTCTTTGTAGTTTGTTTTCCCCTACAACCCTTCTCCTTCCTCTGTCCCAGCACTGCACCTCCCTCCTCCCCGTGCTTCTCCACCACCGTGGCAGATTGTTTGGAATCAATAAAGATGGTTGTTGGCAGATGAAAGTCGTGGGGCGGGACGGTGGCTCACTAAATACTCATTTCACTTCACACAAATCACTGCCTGCGTCCCGGCGGCACGTGACGACTACATCCTGCAACAAACAATTAAAAACTCATACAGATGCACAAATTTGCATAAATACACATATGGAGTGTTGTGACAGGCAGACAAGCAGCAAGGGTAGATGGGATTTAGACAGCATGGAGACAAAAGAAAATAAAGGGGGGGAAGGAAGGTGCGAGGGAGATTACTGTTGTTAAAAAACAGGTGCTGTTGCCAAAAAAACTGACAACAGTAAAATAATATTGCAAGACAAAGATGTATTGAGTAGCAAAACAATGTAACCATATTTTGTTGCAGCTAGAAGCTCTGCGTTCAACAGTTTTATCTTGAAAATTGTGGGTGTGTTTTCACCTGCGGGCAGCACAAACAAATCATGAACAGCTGAACACTGATGTATAATCACATTTTAAGTTGTTACATGGTGAATTCTTAGTAGTTTGAGTCGTGTATTTGGTCACCTGAAGACATGAACACTAGCTCCTGAGGGAAATATCTGACTTTAACCTGATATATACTCCAATATGTTCATCAGCTAGTTGCTGGTGTCTGTCTATGCTGTTTAGTGCTGTGAATGTAAAGTACAGAAGAGGTTCTTCGCTTAAAAACAGCCAAAATAACTGTGAGAACCAAAACAGTGAAGGTGATGCCAGAAAGGTGAATAGTGAACTAAAAGATGAACCAAGAAGCTTCATAATTCAGGTGATAATTCTCCATATGTTAGTCACAGGTTGACCCGCTCACATTATTGCATTATTTTAATTTAAGGCACAAATATAAACAACTTGAAATACAAGCATATAATTGTTATTAGCAAAATATTCTGTAGTAAAGTTACAGTTGCTGCAGAATGAGTGATATGTTATTACTGTACGTTATACTGTAATTTTGTCAATTATTAGGGGTTAATGATAAAGTGACAACACAAACTGAGACTGAATTAATGATTCACAGCTAATTCCTTGTTAGTTCTTTATTCAAACATGTGAAGACTAACAGGCACATTGTTTATTATAAAGATAAATTAATGTTAATTATTATTGACACTATCCACACTAAATCATGGTACTGACATCAGCCCTATAACCTAACCCTACTACTG
This sequence comes from Helostoma temminkii, assembly GCA_900302695.1. Taxonomy (NCBI): domain Eukaryota; kingdom Metazoa; phylum Chordata; class Actinopteri; order Anabantiformes; family Helostomatidae; genus Helostoma; species Helostoma temminkii. Next base: position 155,837 of record OMLM01003505.1, read on the forward strand.
CCAGGTCTTTATACAACATATGGTTTTGTTATTTAACCTTATTGATTATGTTTAGAAGCAGATATGTTTTGTGCACAAAAGTGATAGTACTCAAATGCTGTATGTAGTGAAGTAAAAATAGTGCAGTGTTTCTTTCTGAAATGTAGTGTAGAGAAATAAAGTACAGTATAACACATAGACAATATGTCTACCTCAGAACTGTAATTCAGTAGAGTACTTAGGTACTTTTACTTCAACCAGTATTAACAGATAAACAAGGTGCCTCCTTCTGTGAGAAAATGAGGAAGCAAATATTCGTGTTAAATTTTCCCCAGTGACTCTCATCGTATCCAGAGAAATAATCAATTCACACGCGCAAGAACCTGTGTGATTAGTTTTAATAGGTTGTTGCCATTGTCTCACACACATGCACACACACTGGAATCCCAGTATTCAAACAGCACATAAGATGCATAACTCATAGGGCTGTAGGATGCTTCACTGATCACATACAATTAAAGTCAATCTAAAGTGCAGCTTAAGGTACACACTGCTCTTCCTCATAACGCTGCTCTTTACCTCAACAATTAGCGGGAAAAACACAGAAACTAATCAACATCTGGAGAAGAGCCAGTGTGCACGTCAAAAAAAAAAAAAGCAATCATCCACTTTTCTTCCTGTTGGAGGAGGTCTTGATCTGTGTCGACAGGGAGGAGGAGTCTGGATGTCGAATGTAGCCACAGCAACAAAATCTGACAAATCCACTTGCTCAGAGTTTACTCTTGAGATTGGCCTCAGTGGGAGCTGAGAGAGAAACAACATTTGTAAAACAAGGGAAGAAAACATCTTAGCTCGGTCATGCAGTGGTTAAAAGCATTTTGAACTGTGGAGAGTCACGTTGCTTCAGAAGGATCTGTTAGTGGGGATTAGTCACTGTCTGTCCAACATGGCTAAAGACACACTCAAAACATGCAAACACACACATACACATCAAGCAGACAGCTAGTGTGGGGCGTGCCAGGTGTTGGAGACACATAAGGTTTATAGTGGAGACTTGGAGGCCTGCCTGCAGCAGCTCTGTCACACAGACGGCCAGTTCCGGTCCATCTACCAGCCAAGCACCGCTACTGCTCACTCACTGCTGCTGCACATCCATTAGAGGAGAAAGACACCAACATCTAACCCATATCTAACCCATGGTTTTTTAAAAAGAGATACACCTGCATTTCTGGAAAATCACCTACTTAATCAAATGACCCAGTGTGATGATGTGAAAGTGCTGATTTCATACTTCAAGTGAAGAGTTGGTGCTGAAATACTGAGCTGGAGCTGAGATTCATCACATAAGTAAGAAACAGGTCCTGCTGCTCTAAGGTTGGATGAACTCAGTTCATTATTCATTGTGTAGATTAACTTTACATTATGAAAATGTAAAATCAAAGCTAATATACATCTATAAAGAAGCATTAAGTGATTTTTCTAGCCAGCTGGGTACAATCTGTAAGTACCGCTATGATAAACTCTGATTTCATAAATTGCAAACAAATTAGCAAACAATTGCATATTTACACGCTGACAGAAAAATGTTAACATTCAGCTGGAGTCTAGTTTCTGGATATATAAGCAAATACAAGTCTAATATTCACTTTCCATTTAGCTCTGTAGTTGCCACACACTCCTGAATTAATAATTAGTCAGTCTTCTATTTAACGCAGAAACATGAACAAAACAAAATATCCTATAAGGTGAAATATGCTAAAATGTTCTGTAGAGCGAGTGATTCCTCTTTGTGGGTTTGTCATTATAAGTGACACATTTCACATTACACACTTGAGTCATTGGATCCATTGTTATACTAATATTAAACTAAATATAAAGTATATTACTAATCATTTAGTGCAGCTTTCAGTGATGAAATATTGTACTTGTCTGATAAAATGTACTTTTATTGCTGCCTGGAATTAACTTTCCTTTAATTTTGTTTAAACATTTGGTGAAACCACTTAAGTAGACCATATTTAGGGACTGTAACTGATGACAAACATTTTCTCCAACCAAAAATTCACCTTTTCTTTAAGGCCAGATCGAAATCAGCTGCTGCCTCGACACACATACTGTACTCGATTGTGAATGTCCAGTCGTACATTTTCTAATTCTGCATTCTGTGTAGTACCAAAACCTTGCCAGAGATTTATTACTATTAATACTGAGCTCTCAGCCCTGACCAAACCACTTCCTACATAAAACATAAATCTTTAAAAACAGGTTGCACATATATTGTTTTATCTTAAACAGGGTTGAATAATTTCCTAAAACAGCAAGGCACTGCAGTTTTTAGCAAACATTAGTCAAACTGGAGTAAATGGTGCACTTATTGAGGACTATTTTCGTCACAAGATGAACACACATTTCTGGTGTTTCCACCAACACTGGAGCTCTATGGCAGAGAGCAGTTACATATATCTGGCTTTGGATATACTTGTATACACTAATATTTACTACTGATTCTAGTATAATTTTAAAGAAAGTTTTTGGCAATGTAATGACTGTATATTATACTGCATGTTAGTGCACAGTGGATATTTCTGCTCAGTCATTCCTACATTTATATCTACAAACACTTCTTAGTAAACTACCAACAAAGTGTTTTCAGGTTTTTGGATAAAGAAACAGTACAAGGGCATCGCAGTTTGAGATCCCATTATTTTTAGCAATTGATCTTCCCTGAGGCCCACATTAAAATGAGAGAGAAATCCTTTCCAGTATCGGCCACTACTGTCTGCAAAAAGATAAAGAAAAAATAAGACTCTTAACCCAGTGTCTGAGTTTAAAGCTTATGTGAAGAGATACGGCTGCAAAGTTGATTGGATTTTCTCTTATTTTTAATAGGCTGCTCCTCTTTTCTCTCTAACTCCGTGTCTGTCGGGACATATAGTATATGCAAAATCCTTTCAATCCTCAGTTAATGGCATGTTTTCTTCTTTCTTGTCTTTTGTATTTAAGTGTGTTCATATTTTATGCAAAAATTCTTTCTGGACACATGTAAAAAAGTTAAATGTCATGCATACTGCATACATACTGCCCTGAACTGTTACTAAGCATGCATATTAATGATATCCTGAGTGCTACATTCAAACCCCAGAGGCATTTCTCTTTTGCTTTGACTTTACTGCCACTAAGACCATGAAATTTCTCATTTAATTTTAAATTAAACACAACACTCCCTGCTTTCTGTTGTTCATGCTGCCATATTTTGTTGTCAGTAGATTGTGATGGTTTTCCTGCTTGTTATGCTTAAATTTTTACTTCTTGTTATTCCTGTTAATTTATCTAACTTATTTAACTGTGCAAAGTGGAAATATAAAAGGGAATAAAACCTGCAACCGCTTTGTGAGGCATAAAGCAGAGTAAGAGGTTTCAGAGGCACCATTCAGTAGATCACTTTGTCTTGAGCATATGAGCATTTGAGTGGCAGAGTTCAACCTGAATAATTAAGGTTTTGCCAAATAAAATGCAGGACAGTGCAGATGTACAAAAGCTGTGGAGGTGAACATTTGTAGGATTTCCTTTCAATAAACCTTTCTGATCGTTTCATTGGTCCTAATGTGTTGCTGTAGCAGCAGCAGCTGTGTGCAAAGTCACATGAAAAACATTTTTATAAAAGCAGAAAGCATGAGATGGTTGAGACCTCTCTTAAAATGTTGTGGAGGCAAGAGTTGAGTTTGATTTACAGCAGTGGTGAAGCAACACATTAGAGGTTAAGGCTGCAGTTGTAATACCAATCCTTAATTTGAATAATTGAATGAATGACTGATCATGCTAAGGAGCCCAGACTGCTTGACATTATAACGTGATCAGTCATGAGTGTAATCAAAACAAATGGGGCAAGTCTTCATGTTGCAGGTTGAGAGTATGTACGTATTTGTTAAACCATACAGATCAATCTGCAATGTTCGGACACTATTTCTCTTTTGGTCTGTTTTGAAAAGCAGCACTGAGATGCAGAATAAAGGAGAAACCATGGAGGTTTAAAACTAGGTTGTTATTTTTTCTCACTCAAACTAGATACTTTTCACCTTCAGAGGAAGGAAGTTTCAATATTTTCTTCCCCAACAAAGGTTTGTACATGAGTCAGGCTGAGGCCAGCAATGCCTATTACATTCAGGAGCGAATAAAATTTAATTTCACTGAGGTTTACTGAGGATACAAGAAATTTATTCCAAAAACATTACAAGTGCTGGTTGGAGGAAATGTCAGGGTTTCCCTCTATGAACACACAATTTAAATCTCACACACAGGTTAAGATTGCTCGACTACAGACTAGATGTAGTTATTTCTGTTAATGGAGTAAACTACACATGTTGATACACACCATGCTGGTTACCTGAACAATAAGCTGCTGTCATTGGTCAGGCTAAAGGAGTCGGCACAAATGTGAAGGCAAAACACAGATGGTTGGCTAGGAAACATCTGTAAAGTCAACTTCCTAACAGTGAAATTGGAAAATGAAGCACACACAAACCCAAATGTGGACATTTTTCACACTCGCTGCTTCTAACAAGGTCACAGAACTATTAAAATAATAGTTCAACATCTTGTGAAATATACTTCTTTTGCTTTTATTCTAAGAGTAAGATGTTGAACAACTGCTGGGTGCATTAACTGCGAGTCTTCACAGTGAAGTGAGTTTTCACCTTTCATTTCCAATTGTCTCATACAGAAGTAAAATCCAGACCTACTGTCATACACTTATCATTTACATTATATATATATATATATAAATCTCCTCCTCAGAACTGGCCTTAATGCAGTCCAGAAAGTGGGGGAAATGCACCTCAACTTTAAACAGACCCAATCTTACAATGCTCTGATGAATTTACACCTTTTTCAATCCGTCTTCCTGGTTGCCTTTACTATGGACTTTTCAGATATCAGTTGGCCCTCCAGTCCTTTTAAGATACTAGAAGTGGCCTTGTATAAATTACAAGTCTCTTTGCCAGGTTTGGTGTGATTGTGTAAAGAGAGGGTGAAGCTAAAACCTTTTCAATTTCTCAGAAAGATTAAAAATTTTAGTTTTTTTTTTTACTTTAATCCCTAAATGTCTAAATAATAACAGACTACTGTTGAATAATTATTATGTTTTAAGTCCTAATTGTGTCCCTCAACTTGGTTATTGCACTCACTGCAGTGTTGTTCTCGATTCTCATACGCACATGGAGGACTGTTGCAATAAATATATCATGAAAGGAAAGTAAGAACTGCCTCATTTTAGTGGTACAGTAAATCTAAAAAGAAAAAAACAGACTGCAACATATATTGTTGCTCTGCTCTGTCTCCAACTGAAATTATTTCATATAATAACTTAGATCAAATATGTGTAACCCCATATCACTATTTGTGTCTTAACTCAGGGGAATAAATGTCCGACACAAAGACAATCACAATCCATCAATGAAATGTGTGTTCTGATAAGCTAAACTGAGTGAATGAAGAAATTAAATAAATTCATGAGTGAACTAAGTTGCAAGTTACAGAAAAGGTCATGTCAGTATAGAGTTTACGGCACAAGTACAGTTTGTGCAAATGTATTGAATGTGCAAACAACTTTAAGAGTGAGAGAGTGTGTAAGAGGGAGACAACTCACCAGCAGGGAAGTAGAGCGGGAGGTTCTGCAGATATAGCTCTTTATCCGTCGGTAGAAACACACAGAAGATGACTCTGTCCAGCTAACACACACACACACACACACAAGTGCACAAAATGACCTTTATTACAATCATATGCAGTAACTGTGCATTCATCAATAGCAGGGGGGAACAATGTAACAGTGTGTGACATTGTGCAGTGGTGATATCAGGAGAATGCAGCAAATCAATCCATTACTTCCCTATTAGCTCCCTATTATGATCCTGCCACAGCACTGCGCTCATTATACTCTGTGGTGGGGACAGTGTATGGAGAGAGGGTGTGTGTGTGAGAGAGACAATTAAAGAGATTGGAGAGAAGAAGGGGTTTTGTGTAGGTCTATAAGTACTTGTGCTGTACAAATGTGTGTGTGTTGATTTATATGCACACAGTGGAGAGAAAGTACCTTGTGTGTGTGTGCGTGTGTGTGTGTTTTTCGAGTGTTACGCTCCATGTTTGGCCATGCACCCTCAGTTTCTCTCATTACTGTGTGAGAAGCAAACACTAGACGATTCCATACAGACTTATGGCACGAAGTTCTGTTCACCAAAGAAAACACACACAGCCATAAACATAATAGCTTTCAAATAATATTAAGACACTGGTGGAGTGAGTGCAGCTATTTTACGACAATAAACAATCTTTATGCTCTGTGCTCTTGTATTCTTAAGATCCTGGCTCTGCAGTCTATAACAGACTGTACACAACACTATATACACTACATAATACATGCAGCTTGATTATGAAAGTTACTGTAGCTACAGTAAAGTGCTTCCACGGCCACACTGATTCACTACACTCTCTCAGACTCAAATATTATTTATTACCACACTAATGTCTCTGTAAAGGTTGGAATTTTTCTGTTTTGGGTGACACAGTGCAATTTATAGCCAGACTGTTTCTATCCCTTTGTGTCTCGTGTGGGAGTTTAGGTCTCATTGATTTCCGAGACACTTCACAGAGACATTTCAGCAGCCTGTCAGCCTGCAGCCCATGTTTTTCAGTCCCAGCTTGTTCTACAATTACTAGCATTTGAAGGGAGTCTAAAAGGGAAGACATGGAAATGTGCAGCAAATAACTACACCCCCTGGGCTGAAGTTCTGAATCTCTGACCTCCACACTGGGTTGGCTCCATTTTGCAACTCAAATTCAAATTAAAGAAAATGCTTGTGCGGAGAGATGCAAAATGGCCTCCAGAAAATGGCAGCAATGGGAAGCTCATTTTCATACTATTGCAAGAGACCCTGGAGATGCTAAAGTAACCGATAACATTAAGTAAATGTACAGTAACTGGCCCTTTCAGACTTGAAACACAGAGTCAGTAAACAGTCCTGCAGGATGCACAGCTCTTTACTGGCTGATCTATTGTGGAAAATGAAATGATACTGACAGGTTCACTCACAAAAATGATGATTAATGATTAGGCATCATAACATCCATGTAAGCTTTATCAACAGGAGTTGAGAAAACTATGAGGTTCCTGTCACACAAGTTATTGTTGAAACTTTCTGGTCGATTGTAAATTAATTTTGTTAAACATAACTGCTATGAAACAAATGAAGTGCCATAGGTATTGCTTTCTTGCAAGACTTTGTAACCGATTTGTTATTATTCTTGTTGTTTTTTTTAGAAATAAATGATTCATGTGTTTTTTATGAAACCTGAAGCATAATGTTGGCACATTAGCCCCATATTTTGAGTCCATTGTGTATTTTAGTGTGTCTGCAATTTAAAATTTCATTTGCTACATTACAGTACTTCGAGCCAGAGCAAGCACAACAATGTAGAAATGTAAAGTAGAGGCAGTTCAATTAAAGAATAAACCAATTTCCTCTGGTGAACATTCTTATTTTATGTCTATGCAAATAAACTCCATCTCACCACCTCATTTGTTTACAATAAAGTGTTTCCCCCCTTAAAAACACACAGTGGAACAATTTCTGGACAGAATGTAAATAAATGTCTCCTATTTCCAGCTGTTTAAGACTTGTTGACTGTTGTTCTCTGTGAGTCTTATAATGTCTAATGTTTGTTTGTTGAGCTTGCAGCGGCTGATGGCATCAGTCGACTGGTATTGCTACAGAGACTCTAGAGACACCAACGCTAACAATAACATCGTCAACACCCTCTCTGGGAGGTGATAGTGCACTGTGGTTACAGAGAGAGAGAGAGAGACTGAAAGAGGAGTGGGAGGAGACCTGAGAAGTGAAGGAGGAAGATGGGAGGTGGGTTTAGGGCGTGTAATCGACTGATTGGAAAGTTTCCTATTTGCTCCAATCTCCCATCACTGCCCTCCCTGCTCTGTCCCTCCCCTCCAGTCATCTATTCCATCATTGTGTCTTTTCTCAGCTCGCTGTTTCTCCGGAGAGAAAGTGTGTGTGCATGTATTTGTGTTAGTCGGGTTTAGTCCCGCAAGGAGCCAATTAAAACACAGACTTGGCCATGAGCGCGAGAGCCACGACTTGGGAGTGTGTGTGTGTGTGTGTCACACTGTGTGTGTGTGTGTGTGTGTGTGCGCGCGCATGTGTTTTCTCAGTGCACTCCTCTCCTCACTCTCTCCAGAAAACAAAAACAACAGCTGTGAAAGGAATAATGCCTGGAGGAAATGGTAGGGAAAAATTGCCAATCACGGAGACGCAAACACACACATACGCACCTTGTCATGATGTGCATCCAGATATTCCCTCACAGTTGCTAACGCCTCGTGCACAGCCTGCTCAGGTGGATATCCTACACACACACACACACACACACACACACACACACACACACACATCAAGAATATACAGACAGTTTGCAAGAACAGGTGCAGTGGCAGATCTGTGCGTTTGCACTGTTTTTTCCCAGACAGGTATCTGTTCTTCTTTCCACTATT
>OMLM01003506.1:3904-18696 GCA_900302695.1 Helostoma temminkii
TTAATTACATATATGCATTCAGATGTGTAGCTGCACAGGAAGATATTTTTAGGAGATAGGGTTGTGTAGCCAGTTTACAAGGTCAGTTTACAATGTTTCTTATGGATAAGCAAAAGAAAAATAACATTGTTTCACTGATTACTTTGCTCCTTCAGCTCCCATGATGCATCTCACGTTGCTGTCAATCAAAGATGCCAATTATACAGAGACACACCTTTTTTGTGTCATGAAATAAAAATTTCATGACAATTGCACAATTATGTCCGCTGCCACCAACGTCATGATTACATCACAGTGTTAGCTGGAAGCAAAACAAAGGATAACTGGAAGCAAATGCTTTCACTTCAACCGATATCATGTACGGAAAATATCATCTTGCTGTGTTGCTGGGTGCCAGAAATGAAAGAGTAATGGTCCTAACGCTAAGTTTTATCTCATGCCTGCTGCTACTGACAATAGAAAACTGAAGACAACTGTAGTCAAATAAAAGGATTGAACTGAGATGGTTGTCAAAAAACTTTGTAGCACATACTGTATCAGAAGAGGTCAAATACTGTCTGCTGTAGGTGGATATGTGTCCAAAGGTTTGTCATGGTTACGTGACATTAATCGGAAATTGGAAAACGTAGAGAGATCATGTTAGATGATTTTAGCTAACGTCATATACTGAGGAGTTGGCTACAAATATACAGCTAGCTAATGTTAAATGTTCTGCTTGTTTTCCAGCTATCCCTGCCTTACCCACTGCTGATTACATGGATCTGGTGTGTTCAACTAATCAGACCTCATTTATAGGTGATGTACTGTAGGTACTAGCATCTACTCTCTGGCCAGATTACATCATCATTGTGTATGCATGTTTGGTTCTGGGTCTGGACCGGAGTCTGCCCACTGGGGACCCCTGCACTTGGGGACCCCTTCAAAGGAAATCAAACTTTTGGAGAGCCCCAGCCAATTCCAGACATCTATACATATATTCTGTGGAATGACCTCAGTGAGCAGTTCAACCATCTTGTTTATATGGCTGATCTGAGGCAGTTCCATGAAGGCCAATGGTCCAAAATACCTCCTGAGCATTGTGCAAGTCTGATCTACGGGTTTGTGAGTTTATTGCTGCCAAAGGAGGTTGACTAGTTAAATCCAGGGGCTCACAAGCTTTTTCCAACAACTATGTGAATTTGTGCTGTATATTGAAATATCAATGAAATTAGTAATGAAATTTTTGTACAACTGTTGCACACTGTCTATACTTGTGACTTAGATGAAGATGATATCACATTATATGACCACTTAATACAGAAAACCAAGAAACCAAGTACTTTTGGTTCAAGATCAAGATAATAAGGTTACAACCAATCCTGTAAACTATATGTAAGTACTAGAGGTTTTGCAAATGTAAACTGTTACATGTGTCTTTGCACAGAATACCAGCACACGCCACTCTCCCATCACACACACACATAGAGTCCTTAGACAAACAGCTGGCACAAGCTCCAGATGGACAACAGCTCACAGTGTTAACCGAATTATACATTTGATAACCCGTGGTGCCTATACAGAGTAAGATGAGCTGATCAAGTCAAGCATGCATAACAGTGCATTTTTTTTGCATGTCTTAAGTACATATTGTTTGTATCATGTGTCTCCACAGCCTTGTATAGAAAAAGCATGTGTGAGTCACGTACATTTGTGTGTATTTGCTAAAACAATTCCATTCTGCAGTACAGTGGAGCAGTGCCATAAACAGGGGGCACCTCTCCTATTTGATAACAGATAGGCTCCCGCAGGATCAGCCATTATTCCTTTGCATTTTGCAGAGCAAATGAACTTGACAGATGGCTGTGTCACCCAAACCCTTGACTACCAACCTGATTATGCAGAAAACAATACAATAGAATAGAGCAGGGGAATCATTACTGAGGTAGGGATTGTGAGCTTGAGAGCACACCCCAACACCTCACCCACAGTTGAGGACAATGCAGCACAGCCCAACAAAATTACACTTGTGAAATTGAACAGCAAGAATGAGTTTAACATAAACTGGGTTACGGTCAGGCAATCTGTCATCAGACTAAAGCCATTGTCTAGGGCTGCTTGCATGGCATATGAACTCATCCGTCATCTCCAGCTCTATTAATGGCCACAGCTCAGGTTTTAAACTGTAGAGGTTTACTGGCTGGGGCAAGGCTCCCCTGCTGCCTGTATGTGCTTTATGAACAATGTGTCATTTTGTGTGTTGGATGTGTAATAGGGAAGTAAGTTCTGTTTGGTGAGGACTATGGTTAAATATGTCTTGTTGCCTAGTAACATCCAATGGAGTCAATAACTCAAATCGCTGTTTAGAATTTGAAATCCTTTACTTCTTTTGCAGCAACAGTTAAAAATCTAACCGTCCCTTGCATTGATTTTTAAGCCCATATAAAATGATATATAGTTGTCTATTTTACCACCTAGATAATTTAATTAACCATGGACCAGTCTGCAATACATCACAGTAAGATTTGTCCTTTTCTTTTTTTTCAAAGTGTGAGGAAATGTGGACATATTCGCAAAGTAAATCTTGTTCTCAAGGTCTGGACCACTCTGCTCTCTAGAGAAAAGAATGTGCTCCGGTCTAGCAAACAGGTGCCGTACTTGGGCAGGTGGACACATCCTTTCTACACTATGTAGTATACAATAAAGAATGCTTCTGGACTTCAGAGAATAGCCGCTACAAGGGTGCTTTCCATTTTACCCCAACATTATGATCACATCTGGAAGTGGATTTTTTTCACATTAACGCTACCCAGATCCACTGTCCACAGAGGTCCTTTCTTCTATTACATCTGTTCTGCAGCCTATATCAATTTACACTGGTCACCGTTAAACATTTTAACATTACACAGCCATACTATTATTGAGATGCCATGACAGAGTTGTGTTAACAGACTGTCACTTACAAATAAGGCCCACAACAATGTGTTAACCTGATTTGTAATTTAGCAAAGAGGACTGTTTGTAATATTATCAATGAATGGACTTATCACTGAATATGTCTGTATGTAACTGTTATTACAGTATGTGTACTACTATGCACTGTGCAACTGGACAACCTGATTTCTCATTTTAATTTTTTACTTCAAAACATGTTAGACTTAGACTTTGGTTATTGAAATTGCATGTTATATTTAAGAAGTTGCATGTTTCTTTCTGAAGCAACACTAATGCAGTCATACAAAAAAAAACAAAAAAAACATACCTGCTGTCCAGTGAGCTTTTGCCCTTACCTCGAGGCATTTTTGACCTCATCCGCACCACTTGCACAAACACACAGCTCTGATGAGCCTGCATTGCACACATTCTCCTAGTCGCAGTGTGTGAGTTTAGAGTCCATGTTTGAATAGGCAAAATACAGTGTCTCCATCACTCAAAACATTCAGCTGTTAAGATAACAAAATTATATGAATGTGCCTTTTCTTTCTCATTGTAACATGAACTTTGACAGGATGGTGGCAAGAATGTGCTTTACTACTTCAACCTCATTTCCTGATGGTTTCGGTTTGGTTAAATTATTTGTGAAGCCCACAGTGCAAACAAAAATTAACAGGCTTCAAATGCCATAAATAAAGAGTCTGAAGTTTATGATAGAAAGTTTGTTCAACCTGTGCCATTTCCCCTCCTTTTGGCAAATGCGTTTCCTTGCACGTGCTGCTGACAGTGTGTCACACTGCAATGCCAACTCTCAAAGCAAACCAACAGTGGCCTTGCGTCAGTTTAGCACCCTGATTTGAGGTATGTGCACACAGCAAGTCAAATCAAAGACCTTGTTTGTGCTTCAGCACAGTGCAGCTTTTCAGTGGGGAGAAATAAACCCTAAATAGGAAATCTCACACTCTCTTGTAAGTGGGCTAAAGGAGGTGCAGCCCGAGAGGAGGTGAGCAAGTAAGGAATGAGAGAAAGGAAAAACAACACTGTCTGCGAATGACTTCGATCTTTGGTGTGATGAATCACAGAGTTGCAAATCCCTTTTTAGCTAATTGCTACCAGCATGTGAGATTTCTCCCCTACTCCTCCTCCATGTTCAATATCAATTTTCAGGGCCGGCAGAGAGAGATAGCCTGGTCTGTTCCCCTGAGTCTCGCCAGTGGCCTCGCTGATAAAAACTGCACTAACAGCACTTAGCCATTTCAGAGACTTGGGAAACCGACACGCACACACACACACACACATACAGACCGCCTTATTCACAGCTGTGTGTGGTAATGAAGGAGAAAAGATGGGCCAATCGAAGTGAAACAGGGAACAGGCTGGTATCATCTGCTCTGTGACCTTCTGAGAGGACTGTGCGTATACGTGTGTATGTGTGTGTGCTCTTCTCGAGAAGTCTGGAGGTCAGACCTGTGCTCACTGAAGGGAATTAACATTTGTCTGCTTTGCTAAAGACAGACTGTCCCCCATGGAGAATGCAGGAACTGTGTACAGATTGGTTAGTCCTGTAGCCTGTTTTCATTTCTGTGCATTTAGTGCGATGCCACTTTGTGCGGTTCAGTTAGTTCTGTGATACTGTGCAGGACAATTTTGTCTAAACTGCTACTATTGTTAATAAATATGAATTTGTTTATTTTTCGGGGCAGCTACTTTCAGTTTAAGGGGAAACTTGGGTGTGTTAACACCCAACACAAGTTACCATAGCTGTATTTTGTCGCAATCAACTAAAACGTCTTATGTAAACAAGCAGTAATACAAAGAATTAATGTGTAGGTCTGTGGGTGTGTGAGGTTTCGCTAGCAGCTTGCCCTTGACCGGACACAAGAGGAGAGGCGACACAGCAGAGCTCCCCTGACACCTTCTGCTCCACTCAAGCAGCTGCCTTCACAATGAATTAAATGATCACCTCCACCTCAGAATCCATCATGGGAGAAAAACTGTAAATCCACTGTTCTGCAGTCAACAACAATAGTCACTAAACAAGATTACGTGGGTTGTGTATCTGTGTTATGGAGAGTTGAGTGTGAGCATAAAGAAGCAAGCTATTAAATTTCTCTGCGCGAGGTGCATTGGTGCCCTGCATTTGTTTAATTTGAAGCCACAAACTAGCTATTTCAAGAATGCTAGTGAAATCATTCCAGAAGTGGACCTATAATGGAAGTGAGTCATAATAGTTCTGAAAGCTAGCTACTGTATCTTTCTAACTTTCAGCAATGCAAACAAACTAGCTTGATCAGTTGGGAATGGGACACAAAGTTCACACAGTTTATTGCAGTATTTGTTGTATTGGAAAGTCACCATCGCTACTTCAGATTTATATTTATTTTTTTTGTAACAACAGGTGTATTCTAAACTTGTAAACAAGGTTTAATGTGTTTTTAAAAAGTTAAAAAATATATAATAAATGTATTTCTTGACTTCTTAACTTCTGTTTACTTTATGTTGTGGGTTAAATGCAACCACACTACCCAGACACACACATTACCACCATAAAGGTCAGTTTTGCTATTGCTCTTTAGAACATTACACTACATGTGTTATGTGAATAAGCAGCCGGAATAGGTTCATTAGGTTCAACAAAAAAACAAACGTGTTTAAAATACACACACTAAAAGTACTAAAAGTACAAAGCCTAGAAAATCTTAGAAAGAATACTTTAAGTACTACTACAAGTAGAGACACCCTTTAATTTTTTCTACTCAATTAAAACTACACATTATAAATTCTACTGAACATTTAAAAGTGAACGTGCCCCAATTAGAAAACATTGTATTCTAAACAATGTTGAATTTGATGCTTTTGATAAGATAAATGTAAAAGACTAGTCCATATTTGTTTCCAAAATCTCAAAGATGAAAAATATAGCACAATGTGTTGTTACCTACAGACTGAGAAACAAAAACAGAGTCCAGGGGCAGATTTTAACCACCTTATGTGTAGATGGGGTTAAACCATAAATGATACATTAAAGTTGTACTTACTTTTTCTATAAGAATCTACACTAACTAGTATCTAATGCTGTAAAACAAATTTAGTCAGGTAAAAGTACAATATTTTCTTCTGATTTGAAGTTGAGTAAAAGTATCATGAAATAGATGTAGAAGTACTTCAAATTCGTACTTAATTACAGCAGTTCAGTAAATGTACTTAGTTACTTACCACCCTGTAGCTGCGAGTCATAATGAACATTTCTCTTCTCTTTACCTCCTGTTCAACCCCTTCATGTTTTTGTTTCATCTCTGGCTAAGAAGCTTTTGGGGGCTAAAGTCACCTACTCCCCTCCCCGATTATGAAAAAAAGCTGTTAAAGAAGCAAAGAGGAGGGAGATTTGAAGGAGCCGTGGCCTCCACTCCCTGCTCCTTCTCACTCTCTCTTCTTTACTCTAATCTGATTTCTACCAGGCATCTTTGATCTAGGCCTGGGCCAGAGGAAAGCAAGCTACTGGGGCCTTGCCTCTACAGATGAAGTGAGTATGGAGATTAGCAGCCTTCCCTTACAGCTTTAGTGGCTAATACCTGATTAAAGCCTAGAGTCAGCCAATTGTCTCAATGTTGGCTATCAATGCTAGCACTGGCTCTAGAGGGAGGAGGGGGTTGAATGGAAGGAGGAAGAAGGGTTGGAGTAGTAGTGTTAGTAATATAGGGGAGAAATGGTTGGGATGAAGGTTGATTCCGTAATGGATACTCATTTTATCCCACCCCACTAAGAAGATTAGGCCTTGGGGTGTCATATTAGCTGTGCTCTCTGGGCCTTTGGTGGTCCATGCTGCTTTCTAATGGTGCTGGCCTTGTTTCTCTTTTCTTGCCCATGTTGTGGAGTATTGCCTTGCATTACACTATACTTTACTACTTCACAAAGGCTCTGAGTATTGAATATCCTCTTTTTTTTTTAATAAAAGAAGCAAGGTATGGTCTGCTGTAATGCTCAACATCTGCTTCAAGTTAGAGAAAAATCCCCTCATCTTTAAAGAAATAAGCTGCTCCATGCATACTTTTAAATAAGAGATTGCAAGAATATTTTGATGTATGAGGTGAGATACATTACAAGTACACTTTAAAAAACAAGACCACTTTAAATCTGATGGGGTTTGCCAATATATGACACAACACTTTGTTCATTTTCCAGGTCTCGCTTGCTTTTCTTTTTAAATGTAACTATATTTAGGGACTGTTGTGTCTTAATTAATTAATATCACATAATTAATTCAGGACAAACAAAATCTTGAGTGTTCTCTTATGCTGACAGTAGAGTGCTCAGAGACACAGCTGGCAAAGAGGACAAAAAAGAGGCCATGAAAGTTTAAAAAATGTGTTGAGATAGGCTGTAGACATCTCGTTCCAGTGGAGAGCTCTTGCACTCTCTTGTCTTCCTCTGTCTGATTCTCTAAATCTTTAAATCTGTCAGTTTAACAAAGACAGAGTTGGCTTGCAATTACAGCACTTGGGACAAATACTTTATTTTGTGGGTTTACATTTATGCTACAACTGGTGCAAATAATTGGTTAAACAACTACCAATGACAAATTTGTAAGTATTTAAGAGTGTGAGAATTTGTCTAATATGGAGCTGGTTATAACCATAATATTCTACAGAGCAGCTTTAGTTTAGCTGTTAGACCTATAGCATAACTAGAACACAGATTTTTATTCTACAGTGAAAAATAATAATTTGTGCTTGAAATTTGCATTAAAGCAAAGACTCATCAGTCCACAGAACTACTATACACATGCATATTTGCATGCTCATGTATGTTAAACATATATTATGCAGACACTGCATATTTTCTGTCAGCATGCAACAAACTGTAAGTGTGGAGGATGTAGAGTTTAAGACAAAGAAAGACACAATATCAGTATAAAGGTGGAGGAATAGAATTAAGAATAAGAGAAAGCGCTTTGAGTAAAGCCTCAGCAGCCTCATTATCCTAACAGCTGCATCTCCTTATAAGTATACTTTTTATCCACTCACAATCTCTTCCCCTTTGTTCTGCAGTCCATGGCTCATAACACCATTTAATCGCTGTGTGTGTGTGTGTGTGTGTGTGTGTGAAAGGAGTGCACTAGATTTCATGCTTGCACGGCTGTGTGAGAATGCCTTATTAGTGTGATGCTGAACTTCTCCATGGGAAATTAATAAATAAAAGGTGGGGATTAGCTCCATGTGTACACCATTTTGTTTTTTAGGGAAATTAGGCCTTAACTGATGCCAATGATTAGTACCTCATTATCTGAACCCTTTTTCTCAGTCTCCCTAGTCAAAGCTGTCTATTTATCTACTAACAGTTTCTAGCTACCTGGTCATTTAATGACAGGGTGTATGAGCTCAGGGCAGCACGGTGGTGTTTGGAGCTGTAGTTATTGCTGTAGTTATTAATTTCTTGTTTTTTCATGATGTGTGTAAGTGCATGTTAATTTGCGTACCTGTGTATCAGTGTATATCGCCACTTTGTATCCTTGTCCATTTTGCATGAGGTACTTAGCAGCGCAGTCGGTCCAATGAAGAAAAACAAAGTTAGCTTAACTCAATATTGAACCCGGTTTTGTGGCCGTGAACTGCCCCCTCATCAGCGGTGGCCCTCGACCCATTTAGAGTCCCAAAGGAGAAACCAAGTTAACGCCTCCACTCCCCCACACTCAGCTAATGAGAAGGGGCAAACACTGCCACAATCCCCCTTTATCTCGCCCTCGCTCAGTCCTCTCAGACTAGAATCGATCCTTGATGTCAAAGGCCTAACATTTCTGGCCTACTCAGCCAGGAGTCTGGCACCAACTTTCCCAACCCACACCCCACCTCCCCCTCAGTAGAGCCAAATTAGTAGACCTTCAACACCAGAGAGCCTGAATAAGATATGGGTTATTCTAAAACTCTTGTGCTTTTTGGTCAGATCACCTATTTACCAGCTTCTAAAGGATTATATCTAAGTCCAAGGAGTACCTCATACTGAACCTGTGGTACATATCAGACAAACATTATGTGCTATTTAGTGACCGAGTGCCACTGATACCGTGGTACAGGATGCAGCTGACACAGCCTTTGTTATTTTCAAAACTTCATTAATAATCTATGATCTCCTTGTGCTCCTCGCCCCTAGAATGGTTGCAGGCTATTTACATAAATTGACAAGGATGCCAAAAGGCATGCTGTGATTTTTCAAAAGTATTTTAGCCCCCAAAAGACACAATAGAAATGGTATTTATTAATTGGATGGCATCCAGGCTATGTTTATGTATTTCAAATTCATTTATTATGTTTTTTTGCCCAACCACGGAAAGGCATTTGACTGACACAAATACATTATTCTATTTGTGTGTTATGTCCCATGGGGCTGTTAATTATTTGTTTTTCTTGAGTGGGAAAATTTAAAGGAAATACATCACAAGTGTAACACCCGAGGATGATGTCTGTTTTTTTCGTCTTCCTTCTCAGCTCATTTCATATTTCTGTTGCCTTATGTTTTTCATCTTTGCATGTGTTCAAAGGAAATCTAACCATAGTACAGTTGAATACATTAATTAAATACGAACACGATAAACAAGACTAAGAGTAGAGAACATTTCGATTATCCTTTTAGGTCAGTCTACAGTCTAATCATTTGTCAACAATGACAACTCTGAGTTTTGTCAACAGCCTTCGTATTGAAATTCGCCATTTTGAAAACAAAATATAGAGCAAGAAAATGGTAACATTAAACTATCTGTTTTGCAATTTATTATTCAGAAGTAATGAAATATCTGCATGAAAATTGAGGTCTGTATTTAGCTGTCAGGACCATTTTGAGTGAGGGATGAGTGACATTTTGCTCTGGCTGACATGCAGAGATTTGACGAGTCATATTTGCTCAATCACTTGGTAGAGGGTGGACTAGATTATTGGTCATGTGAAATATGAAAACACATTCTTAAGTTTGGAGGAAGACAAGAACTATCACTACTAGCAAAGCAAATTTTTTCACTTTCTCTCTGGAGTCCATGACAACCTAGAATATGTTTTTCTTTCAGGTGAAAATCTAGTAGCTTTCTGAACATAAAATTCCAAATACACATGAACACACTTGCAATTCAGTTTTTGGGTCGTTGTAAATGGTATTAGGTACAGCAATTTCTCTGTTAACACAGACACTGTTAACACAGTGCTTGTTATTTCATCCACTGAGGTTGGAGGAAAAAAGTGAGGAAAAGAATCTTCAATTTAGTGAGCACAACCTGGGTCATTATTAGAAATGACAGTTGAACCTGATGAAATTGTATTCCCATTCGGAAAACCAAATTGCTATCAGACCAACATGATTTCCTTGTGCTAGGACCATGCTAATTCTGCGTCAAAACATTGGTAAATGTATTTAAAAGCCATAATAGCATATTACCATGCAGTCTTCCTGCGCCCTCATACCTGGACCCTATTAATCTGGAACTTCGATTTGCATGTAAATGTGGTCAACTTTCATATCATCAAAATACATGAGTCCTACACCATCAGCAGGCCAGCGAGCCGCATGTGTGTGTTTGTGTACATAAAAATAAAGTCTGCAAGCTTGCATGAGAATGTATGCATGTGTGCTTGCACGTGCAAATACAAATTTAAATATGTGTGTTTGCTGTGTGTGTTGGTTGGGGGAGAGTTTGGAGCTAAAATAATGCATTGAGGTTTGATGTGCAATTACTGGCATATATTAGGAATTTCATAGAGGTCACACAAGCATGGCAGAAAGAGATATGCAAGATATAAAGAGATGAAAAGGAAAAAAATAACATAGATATTGAAATCGTGTATATGTGAGTGTGGTGGCAATGGCCAGTATGACTTATGGATGAGTGATGGAGATGCTGAAGAAGCCAGGTGGTCCAGTGAGAGTGAAACTGCGTGGATGTTTCATTGGTTTCATAGGTAGAGACCCATGTTTATGATTCATTCACTGAGGATTGTAAAGCATAAGAAAGAAATTAGGTAATTAGAGTCTCTTGTGTTTTCTGACTTGTCACGCTGTTAGAAAATGCTGTGTTGTGACAATGAGATGAAAACTGCCCACGTTAATTCCTCTTAGCAGCCTTTGTAAGAGCCACCTGTTGCACGAAAGGAACAGGTCAGATACTAACTAATTTTAATAACTAGCTAAGTAATTTTAGTGCTTCAGGTATCACCTCAATATTAGTCTTATGTAATTTTGATTTATAAGTATGTAAAATCAATAGCCCAATCTTTATTCACAGTGCTATATTGCAAGCACCTTACTTAGAACAACCAGGACCCTACATGACTTTTCCTTCCCATTTCCCTTGCTTCCCCATATGATTCTACATGTTCCACAAATCTTTTTCCACTAGAATTGAAACATTTCCCTTGCTCAAGTTCCCACATGAATATGAACTGTGA
This sequence comes from Helostoma temminkii, assembly GCA_900302695.1. Classification (NCBI taxonomy): domain Eukaryota; kingdom Metazoa; phylum Chordata; class Actinopteri; order Anabantiformes; family Helostomatidae; genus Helostoma; species Helostoma temminkii. The sequence goes on from OMLM01003506.1 coordinate 15,241, forward strand.
AGTCTCTATCCAGAGGGAATCAATCAATCAATGGCACCACCAGCCAAAGATGGATGGATGAATGGAAAGATGAAGATAGTTAAGAGGAAAAGTGGAATTAGGAGGCATAGTGGGGAGGAAGAGGGGATCAAAAGATGGTGAAAGGTATGATTAGAGCATGCAAGGACGGAGAAATTGTGAGGGAAGAGCCGGTGAAAGGAGTCAGAATAGGGAGACAAAAGAAGAGATGTGAGAGCAGAACAGGAAGCTTTAATTGGTGTCTCTATCTATGGGTTCATCTCTATTCCATATGCTGTTTAACCTTTGTGGGACTAACGTACCCCAGGCCTCTACAGCTGTTTGATACAGCAAAGGACAGAATGATTCATTTCATAGCACTCTTGTTTTAGTGCCCGATCTCTACTAAAAGGGAACAGTGCTTCGCAGCATGAAAACTCTGAACAAGGCAAATAAGGTACAGGATCATCTCTGAAAGTGTTTTTGCTTTAATTTTAGTGATATGTAACCAAGATTCTTTGCTGATGCCTTAAAAAATGAATTACTGAACAAAATTAGGGCATTAGCAATAATGTCTGTCTTAGCATAGCCTTAAAGGCTCATTTCACTTAAATAATATTTTAAGTGTATTATTATTTATTACAAATTTCAAACTCTAAACTGTTCGGTGAAGACCTGACAGAGAGCTTAACAAAGAACATACTAACCATTAACAGATTTGACTGAAAAATAAATTAATAGAATTGAGTCTTAAATGCAATCTAAACTCACTTTTAACTTTGTAATACGATACAGTAGTTTATTTACAGTGTCGATTGCTCAGATGATTACATCAGATGCTATGCTCACTATGGGTTTCCCGTTACATCCCACCGAAAAGGGAGGGCAAGAAGAGAGGGTTAGCGAAAGGACAGAAGGTTAGGGATAGAGAAAGAAAAGGGAAACAGGGGAAAGAGGAGAGAGAAAGTGAGAGCACTGACTAGGAAGGCAAACCTACTTTGTATCATTATCCTGTAAAATATCATTTGATTGGCTGCTCAGTGGCAGGGGCCCCTGGTGGCTCCAGCTCTGTCATTGGGCTAAGGAGGGAAACACACAGCTTTTCACTTTTTCTGTCAAAACTAGCTTTGGCCAAATGGTATCACTTTAAATGCCATGACAGTGGAAGGTGGAAGGGAGTGTGATGGGCCTAAGGGTATACATAGACCCCATATGCTAGTGACACTGATACAAGTGTAATTCTAGGCTATTAGAGTGACATGGAAGATCCTCCCAACCCCAGCCACACACATACATCCACACAGCCCAGAACACGAATCAGCTGAAGTGGTGGTGGCTGTGAGGAACAGGCTGTCATGCCATGAAAATTTAAGAAATTCTTTAACCTGCCCTTGCCTGATCCCCTCCTCCTTTGAATATTTTATAATGCCAAAATGATTTATTAACTTGAGACAGGTACAGCTCAGTAGGGCCAGGTAGAGCCACGGGGACAACAGCGGGGTAAGACCCACAGGGTGCCGCATCGATCAAAGGATGGAAGGAGAAGAATGATTTCCACCTTATTTTACAGTGGAGATTTTTTATTTCAACGCTTTAACCCTTACATTTTCCCAAATGGTAGGGTTGATGGAGAAAAAGTATTTCTATTCAAATATGACTTGTCAGAAAATAGATGAAATGAAAATAATTATCGTAAAAGGAGGAAAAGTGAGGGTAATGTTCATTTGTGTCCATCTAACAATTTTGTAAGCTTTGAAAACCAAATTTTCTCGTAAACAGGTTTTACCAATATTTACAATATTCCTCTAATTTTAAGATCATGGTATAGATTGATGTCCTGTATTGTATTATTTAAGTGTATGTCTGTGACAAGTAAGGAGATTTGATAGAATGAGAAGCTGAAGTTATGATCAATAGGATAACACTTGTATTATATGATATATAACTCTGTGTGACATCTAAGAAAAAATATATAGCACAAGCAGGAAATGGTGCACACAAATACACACACAGAACATGTTGATGTTTAATGTTTGCCATTTAGACTAATAGTTTTCTTTATGTTGCAATGTATCAAAAACTGCTGGGCAATATATACCTATAATTCTATCTCTTTTATGGCTTGTGATTGCCAGAGACATCGTTTGGCCAACAATGTCACAAAGGTCACTGTGCAGGGTGGGCTGGGAAGAGAAATATGGCAAGCAGACACTCAATACCTCAAAGAGTCCATGTCAGAGAGAGAGAAACAGCAAAGACAGAAAGAGGTAGAGAATATGATAGACAGAATAAAGATACAAATAAACAGAACAGGAAGAGAGAGAAACAGGATGAAACGAAAGAAATTACACAACCACTGAGAGATAGAGAACCATGAACAAATAAATGACACTGAAAGTGAGAACCATCGAAATGGAGCGAGGGTGAGGGAGCACTGAAGCAGATAGTGCCCATGGGAGCCAGTGAGAGAACAAAAGCGGCCCTTCTGCTAATTGACTGCAGAATTAGCCCCATCTCCCCCAGTGGGACTGTGGCGAGGCAGTGGCAGATGGAGGCAGACTGGACACCAGAGCAGAAAAAAGGCCTGCAAAACCTGCCGTGAAGCTGCCCACAATTGTGGGTCACAACACCGCAACACGTTTCTTGTTTAACAGGACATGGCCAAGCAGAGAGAAAGGACTGAGAGGGCTGGGGTGGATTAAAAAAGGTCAAAAGAGGAGGCTGAGTGAGGGAGAGAGAGAGAGAGAGAGAGAGGAAGGTGAGTGCAGAATCAGAGAATTATTTTTTTATAACTCCTGGAGTAACTTCACACGCTGGAAATGTAATTTATACTTTTACAAATAATAATGAATCAGTCAAAAGTGGCAGTGAACTATTTAAAAGACCAATGCAGTCAGTCAGAGTCAGTAAGTCAGCATTTTAAAACTCATTCCATATTCTCAAATGTTGTTGTCTTAGTCTTCTGTAAAGGTGAACTGTTTTGTGGTTTTGCATCTTAGGATAGACTAAAAAGTGATTTAGATGGCTCAGCTTTTTTTGCTATTTTGGCTATTTTATAGATCAAACATTTACTGTAATTTGAAAATAAAATAGGTTTATCAATACTATTTATTTAAACTCAGTTGCTACTGAAGTAGTGTGTCACACCCAGTCACACCATTGAATCTTGTGTAATATTTCAGACATCGCAGTTTTTTTGCCAAAACTAGAGGGATTTTATCCAAAAGCCTTATGAAAGATGATCCATATAAAAAATGGATAACAAGATTTTTTTTCATCAGGGATTGGATTAAAACCAAACTTAACTTTGCACTGGCGACTTCTTGTTGCAATACCTACATGTAACTAAGTCTGTGTGCTTAAAAATGTATGGTTAAATTAGTTACCAAATGAAAAATAAGAAACTACACTGTCACAAATTATTTATAAATTCACCATTTCTCATGTCAACTTTCAGAC